>CAEMYA010000028.1:5537883-5555187 GCA_903131615.1 Diplodus sargus
GTCACCTTATCTGTCCGTACAACTCTGCAACACTATTTATAAACCACGATGTCTGACATGCCAGTCACTCAGCATGCGTCATGCAACACGTCTTAGTTTTCCATCCCAAGTTATAACAAAACCTGTTATTCGAGTTGTGTAGTTCCTTTGTAGGGTAATCCGGAAAATATGACAGTGGAAAACCAAAGAAAATTCAAGTGTGACACAACATCATTTGAAAAACGACCACATAAACCTGATCCTCTCGGCTACTTTTAAGGCACGAAAGGTGTCAAAAATATGATTATAAGCAAGAGAACAGAGAGAGATCCAAGTTGATTGCATATATAGATAGATTGCATCTATAACTCGGTCACGGTTGTTCTATTCCCTCTGCCTGTGACGCTTAACCTGTTGTCACTCGGGAATTTCCCCACTGAGGTGTCAATAATGTCTTGTTTATTCATAGCAATTGTCCTATATTCTAGCATTATCTATTTATTTTTGTAAATATCTGATAAAAGTAATATTGGTGATTGTTCTTTTCTTTACCATTTATTATATATAATTACAATATCAATCATTACGATCACCATTAAACGTATGCATTGTTTACCATATAGTTTTATGTCTGTAGATCAGAATCAATATTAGTTTGAAGTGTTCTATCAATTATTCTGTGCAGACTTAAACATATTTTCTTCCTCCACTCAGGTCAGGCTGCCTGTAATCAGACCTCTGCTGCTCCTGCGACTACTCCTGCTACAACAGACACACAGACTTCCGGTAAATCTCGAAAAAGCCGACAGAAGACAAATCACAACTGTTCTTTTCATACAAATGACAAAAAAAATAATAATCTGTAAAGGAACAAAAAAATAAATGTGGTAATATAAAGACAAATAAATGAAATTAGTATAAAAACTGGGCTTCCTTCCAGAAGGGCTTTAAGAATTCAGGTGGCATCTGTCCCTTAAGACCAGTTTACTAATTTAGGAGAGTACAACTCTGCCTGGGAACAGTTGTGTAAGTGTATCTGTGTGGAGTCAACACATTTATGAAAGAAAGTCTGCATTGCTAACAGCTGGTGTTTACCAGGCGCAGTCAAAATGGTTGGTTGAATTATGACTCTGCATTTTTTAGGTTCAGTACGTCTCAGTCTCTCTCATTGATTTTGACTTTTTTTTCTTTTTTTTTAATTACTGTTTAAACCATCTCCACAACTATTTTGTTTTGTTCTTTCTCATGGCAGTCTACTACTTTGTTGACATCACTGTGGATGTCAAAGGAAAGGAGAGGGATGAAACCGAAATCAAGGCCTGGGTGTGTAGAGACACTTAGACTAGTTTCTCAATGGAATACAAGATTTTAATATCGTATGACTACATATAATGAGTATCATGTTCTTTTTCTCAGCTTGTCCAGGTTTTCCAAAACAACCTGGAGAGCTGCATGTCCCCAAACAATGAATCAACAACTGCCCCACCTACTTCCACAAATACTACAAATGAGACGACACTCATGACGACAGCAACAACAACACAAAGCTATAACACGACTACAGCTACAACAGTTTTGACAAGCAATGACACAACTCCAGCCTCAGCATCAACAACGTTTAACAGCAACAACACAACTCCAGCCTCAACATCAACAACGCTTGGAAGCAACAACACAACTCCAGTCTCAACACTAACAACGTTAAAAAGCAACAACACAACTCCAGCTGCAACGTCAACAACGTTAAAAAGTAACAACACAACTCCAGCTGCAACATTAACAACGCTTGGAAGCAACAACACAACTCCAGTCTCAACACTAACAACACTAAAAAGCAACAACACAACTCCAGCTGCAACGTCAACAACGTTAAAAAGCAACAACACAACTCCAGCTGCAACATTAACAACGTTAAAAGGCAACAGCACAACTCAAGCCTCAACATCAACAACACTAAAAAGCAACAACACAAATCCAGCTGCAACGTCAACAACATTACAAACCATCAGCACAACTGCTGCTGCGACATCAGCAACGTTACAAACCATCAGCACAACTGCTGCTGCGACATCAGCAACGTTACAGCCCAGCTCGACAACCTCTTTACTTGACCCAAATGTGACCACACAGGCACCTGGCGGCGGAGGACCCGTCCGACCAACGAAGAAGCCAAATCCCAGTGGAAACAGGCAACGCGTAGCTCGTGAGATTCATGGCAATGTGACAGAAGCCAGGTATCACTGCAATGATTTCTCATAAATGTATTTATAAATAAATGGCAAGGCAAAGGTGCAGACACTGTCACAGTGTAGACTAGTCATAGTGGAATGCTTTGTTGATAATGTTACAAATCATTTAGTACAAAAACAAAATTCAAAATCAAAATTGCTTTTGCTTTAAGTGACAGCTTCCAACAAGTCTATACTTTAGGAACAACTAGGCCTACATCCAAGCCAAAAAGGGCATGTGCGAGGTCGAAAATTAGCAAAACACGACACAAAGAGGGGTGCTGAAGGGCTCCAGTGTCCTTATGAGTAAGCCTGATGAAGAGCATTTCAAAAGATCATCTCGAGCCACTAAATGCTCATTGACTTAAGTCATGAAACCGCTGAATTTTGCATCTGTTTCATGCTAAATGTAGAGTAACAGATGCACAAGCAGGGATGAGTCATAAAGTCAATCAACTGAGTCAGTGTTAGTAAAAGTAAATGTCCTCCAATACTTTATTATTACCCAAGTAAAAAGGGAAAATTACCATTTGAGAACCTACTCCAGTAAAGTTTTTTAAAAAGTACTACGATGATAAATCACTCAAAGAACAACTGCAATTATGAGAGTAACATTAATGTTGAAGTTGGCCTTACATCAAGTTAACTGCTTTATAAAGTCAAACCACTTGCTACAAGATACCAATGTCATTAGCACATCAGGTTGTACATATATGAAAAAAATAGCATAGCTTACATTTGCTAGCTACACAAAGATACAAATGGCAAATGTAGCAAGGTAATAAGCATTTTATCGGTTTAAAATATACTTGAGCGAAGAGTACAGTTTTTAGAAAGGGAACATTAAAAATAGTTGCTCCATAAAAATAAAAAAAATTAACCTACTTGTAACATGTTACCTTCCCACCCTGGGCTAACATTAACTGTATCTGTGTTAAGCTAGCTAACATCAGCATTTTAATATCGTCACCATTCGTTGTTTTATTAAGTAGGATTGGAAAACATATATAACCTTTATTTAAGTCGATGTCGTTGCTCAGTAACGTTGTTTTACTTTTCATTACAGTTGGAACATTAATGACATCACAACTGGCCTGTATCAAGTAAGCTAACGTCCAGGTGTATCTGTGAGCTACAGTACGGGAACAGAAGGATCATTTGAATTGACTGTGTTGTGTTCTAACAGGATATGGAAGTGAACTGCGCCATGAAGACTGCAATAAGGTGAACTTACATAAACTATTACTTTTTTTAATGAGTGAACATACAATGTGTTTTTGTTGTTAACACTGACCTTAAACTTCAGACACACCACCTGTGCTGTGATGCTGAAGCTGAAGCAGAGTGTGCCGCCATGTTGTGTCCTCCGTACGCTCTGTGCGGCCAGTAATACGTCCTCCGACATCCAGGTGGTGGGAAGAAAAGCTGACAGAACCAGTGAGTGATGCGCACTCCTGAAACACATGATCAACCTACCTACCTACCTACCTACCTACCTGTTAAGTTATGATAGTGCAGCCTCATTAACACCTTCTGTTAACAGGTCAACTAGAAACTGTGTGCAACAGCAATCCACAAGAGGAGAAGACTTGCCTTTATAATGGTACAACCAGTGGATCATGGTAAGATGTAAACCCCACAACTTACTTACTTTACTAAATATTTTGCCTTTTAAAAAAAATGTTTTTTTGTTTTTTTCATTTATGTAGAATTTTATGTAGTTGTTGGGGCGCTACACACTATTTTGTAATCAAATGTTGCGGTATTTTGACAGTGAGGCGTCTGGATCTGCATATGTGGCCCAGCAAAGCAACTCAACACACTGTGGTGCAGGTGAGCGCTGGACACTTCCTTAAACATCCTCCAACCAGCAAATTAAAGGAAGTATTCCACCCCTTGATTTTAATAACAAAATAATACATGATTTTAACTTATTAAAACACGTTATATCTTCTTTATCTCTTCTTTATGAAGACTGAGAGGATATGTGTCAAATTTTAAAAAATGTCTGGCAGAGACAAGGCAAAACTCACCACAGACGGCACAATCCCAGTTTGTCCCTAATTTTCCCTCAGTTGAAAATGTAATGATGGCAATGTACTACAAAATGCGAGTAAGACCGGTAGTAAGTAACTACTGTCTCTGTTCTCTGATTTCAGGTCAGGTGAACAACACCTGCAGCTGCTCTGCTTACTGCAATGGAACTGGTGAGTCCTTCATCACCTCAAAATACCGCCCGGGTTGTTATCTACATAGATACATTTTAAAGAATCGTAGTTAATGTTGTTCATCGTTTCTTTCTTTTTAGATGCATACTACAGTTTTCAAATGAATATAAACAATTCAGAGATGAACGAGTCATACGTCTTATTCCTTGTGAGTTAATGCGAACACGCAGAACATACATATTTCCATTCCGTTTCGATGCATTAGTGAAGCTCAAGCTATAATCTCTTCTATCGGCACAGATTTCGAAGATACGACAACCAACAAACTGCTCTCTGAGTGCAAAGTGAGTTTTCCCATTCAGATTTAACATGTTCTTCACACACCCTTTCATCCAATGAAAAATAAATCACAATCTTTGTTCCTCTGCAGTGGTTCGTGTCCATTGAACATCGTTGCATCTGAATACAAGGTAATTATCTTACCACTGGATATTATTTTGGCTATAAAGTAAAACTAATCCAAATGTATTCTTGACTTCATTGATTAAATTACATTTTCATAGTGAGCAATATTCAGCCGGGGACATAAGAAATGTGAAATTGCTTTTTCTATACATTTGGGATACCTGGAGCCATTCTTTTACTCCACCGAAGACATTTTGTAAACTGACATGTTCATTCAGGAAAATGGCTACCCGTCACAAAGACACTTAATGACCCCTCTCGAGCTGTTTGTTCATTTCAAATTTGGCCAGCACTTTTCTCCTTTTGAGACCTTTTTGTCAAGATTCACTGAAACACTTGAATACAACACACGCAGCCCTCTTGATGAATTGAAAATGTTAGTCACTTGAGACAGTTTGACTAAAATGTGAATCTCCTTTCAGGAAGCCAGTGTGTCCTGTGGACTCATTCAAACAAAGTGAGTCTAACCATATTAAACACCTTTGAAGGAGTAACATTTCTACGCATTGATACATCCGATGTTAAACCTGCGTTCTTCTCCATTTTCATTCCAGTGTTCAAAGCTGCAGGGCAATTTTACGTTTTGCCCGTCAGGTTCCTATATGTGCCTTGTCAGAGGCTTTGACGAATGTGTTTCAGCCCGAAATTCAAATCAGCTACAGCGGACGAGTGACCCGAGCAGGTGTGTATATTAACAACAGGACAACAAATCCACACGGTCAGTGTGTCCTGTGAAAAACTTCTCAGTCGTGATTTCTTTTTATGTGTCACACAGCAATTTGTGAAAATTCAGCTGCCAGCAACAATCCACTTGACTCCCAGTTCACATGGTTTGTAGTGAATCTAACGCCTGCTGAACTTTGTCTGGCATACGACGACTCTCCCCTCCTTGAATGGTTTGTAACTTAAAGACAACTTCACAAACGCAGTGAACATGATAGAAGTTTCACCCAAGATCCTAATTTGTCATTCTTTTGCAGTCAAAACGGAAAAAATTCGGCCTTGCTGTTGGACGAGACTTGTGTACACCGGCCATCTACCACATCCGGCCCAGATATCACCACAGCGCAACCAAACACCACCTTGTCGGTGAATGTAACTTCACCCCTGCTGAACGCAACAACGGAAGCCCTGAACACCACCACCACCACCGCTAGCGCCAACGTCACAGCGCCAACAACACTCAACAACACAACACTCAACAACGCAACAACGGAAGCCCTGAACACCACCACCACCGCTAGCGCCAACGTCACAGCGACAACCACACTCAACAACACAACTACAACCACCGCTAATGAGCCTGTTTCTTCCTCCCCATCAGAGAGCCCAACAACCACCCTATCAGGTGTGTTATCGGCAGCATTTGCGCGCAACGTTTACGTCATTTCAGAGCATCTCTTTTCAGTGTTGCCGTTTGTTGTTGACTCCAGCTGACAGCCAAGCCAACGCACTGCTCGATCTGACCAGAGACGTGTCCAACCTGAACTCCAGCCAGGTGGAGCAGCTGGTGTCTCAGCTGGAGGATCTTTTGTCGGGCCCGACCGTCAGCCTGGAGCTGGGAAACACCTCCGTCCACATTGTCAGCAATCTGCTGGACGCTTCTCCTGAGGTGCTGGCCACCACCTCCAACAGGTTACTGATGAATTCATCTGACATTCAATGACATATTGTGTGGTTTTAAAGATGTGGCGCAACTCAGAACTTCCAGACCTTTTTTGACTTTTTTTTATATTGACAATTTTGTTTTGCACTCGAGCAGGGAAATGTGCACTAACTTAATTCATGTTCTCGTCAGGATCATAGGGATTGTCGATACAGTGGGTCTGAAGCTGGTCCTCGACCAACCGGCTGAGACCATCTTGTCTGAGGCTGTGGCTCTGTCTGTGAAAACAGCAGATGGTACTAACTTCCAGGGAACAGTTTTCTCCATCTCAGACCCCAGTAATGTACAGGTATGTGAGATGAGTGGTCTTGTGTATTACACCTGCGTGACATGTTGATCAGGTAACACATTAGAGCATTTTTTTATGCAAGCCTGTGCGATACCGGATATTTTACAGATGCACTTTTTCCTCTTCATATTAAAATTGTACTATAAAAACACGACAAGGCTATAAAATGAGGTCTTGTGCCATCTGCGTGGCAGGTCCGTGGGGATCCGAGGCTGAGAAGGAGTGTGAGAGCAGACTCCACCATCCCTCAGGGCTCCATCAGGCTGCCCCCCTCTCTGACCGAGGACCTCACCTCAGAGGAGCAGCAGCAGGCCTCCAGAGTCCAGTTCAATTTCTATCAGAGGAGCACAGTGTTCCAGGTGTCTACAACCATCAAACAGCCTCGATTCAAATTCAATTTCGCTTGTGTTTTTTAAAAGTATACCCCTGATTTAGTGTTTAAAAGGAAACTGATTGCATTTTAACAATACATGCTGAAACACTCTTTACAAACTCTTGTGTTGTCTCCTCATGGCCACACAGGACAGATCACTGGGAGAACGCAGACTCAATAGTGGGATCCTGGGCGCGAGCGTGGCCAACCTGTCAATCACAGGACTGCGGGACGATGTTATAATTAACCTGAGGAACACAGAGCCTGTTCCAGTGAGTCTGTCTGACTGATGTTGTCAATCTCAACAGAGAAGAAAACATCACGACGTACCACTAGAGATTTTAAACTAATACAAACTCTGTCTTCTCCGCAAAACTACAGGCTAATTTTGTGGCTACATGTGTTTTCTGGGACTTCACATTAAATGGTAAGGTTTTCAACAATATTTATCAGAATGAAGTGAATATGAACAAACAAACGTGTGAATATGATCCCTCTGTGTTTCCTTACCGTCAGACGGATCAGGTGGTTGGAATCCAAGCGGCTGTTTCGTCCGAAACAGCACTGACAACGAGACGGTCTGCAGCTGCAACCATTTAACCAGCTTTGCCATCCTGCTGGTGAGGAGATGATTATTTTTCTAATTTCTTTCAAAGGTTTGGTGAAGAATGATCCAGTAATACTTCTGATCGTGCTTAACACTCTTGCACTAACCTCTTTACAGGACCTCTCCAGAGAGCCTCTCACCAGTCGTGTCCAGGCCACCATCCTCACCTTCATCACATATATCGGCTGTGGAATCTCCGCCATCTTCCTGTCAGTCACCCTCCTCACCTACTTGGCCTTTGGGTAAGATAAAAAATAAATAAATGCTATTTTGTCTCTAAGACTGCTGTTCTAATCCTGCTAGAGTTCACAAATGGATGTGACTTGCAATTCAGAATGAAAACTACAACGTTTTATCACGGCACCTTTCAAAACCCACTGAGATGTTTTGTGTTGTCTGAACCTTTTAAACACTGCAGGAAGTTGCGGAAAGACATTCCATCCAAAATCCTGATCCAGCTGTGCCTGGCCCTGCTGATGCTGAACCTGGTCTTCCTGGTGGACGCGTGGCTGGCGCTCTACCCGGAGGCCGAGGGCCTCTGCATCTCCACCGCCTGGTTCCTCCACTACTTCCTGCTGGCTACCTTTACCTGGATGGGACTTGAGGCGGTCCACATGTACCTGGCCCTGGTGAAAGTCTTCAACAGCTACATATCACGCTACATGCTTAAGTTCTCGCTGGTCGGCTGGGGTGTCCCGATGATTGTGGTCATTATTGTCATCGCGATAGACAAGGATAACTACGGCCTGGTCTCCTATGGGAGGTTTACTGATGGCACCAGTGATGACTTGTGAGTCCCAAAAAATATTCCGCAAGGTGCATGAAATACAACCTGCACAAAACAAACCCTTTAATAACCTCCTATCCTCGTCCTCTCCCGCAGCTGCTGGCTGAAAAACGACATCGCTTTCTATGTGGCAGTGGTGGCCTACTTCTGCGTCATTTTCCTGTTCAACTTCGTCATGTTCATCGTGGTGTTGATCCAGCTGTGTCGGATAAAGAGGCAGAACCCTCACAATTCGCTTCACCGCAGCACGCTGCAGGATGCGCGCAGTGTGGCGGGGATAACCCTCCTCCTGGGCCTCACTTGGGGCTTTGCCTTTTTTGCCTGGGGGCCCGTTAACCTGGCGTTCATGTACCTCTTTGCCATTTTTAACTCCTTGCAAGGTGAGCTGATTAATTTCACATTAAAGTGGGTCCATTAAAACCCGGGTATTAAAGTGTATTAAAGGAGACCTATTATGCTCATTTTCAGGTTCATAATTTTTTTAATGCTTTATTGCACAGAAACGTATTTCGAAGCTGTTATTTTCAGGTAAAAAAACTTTAAATAACTCAAGCAGTGGGTCAGAACAAAACATTGGTACTGAGTAAAGTCAACCCAGTACAGGTGTCTGTTTGACAAGACTATGTACATTGTTGATATCAGTTTTGGTAGCATTATATAAAAGAATAGCTGAAATCTGTAAAAGATGGCAAACGCACTTCAATGAAACCAGCCTGATGGCAAGAAAAACCATCAGACGGTTGGGGAAACATGCCAACGCTTTAGGCAGATTATCTAAACCCCTTGATTTGGAGATGAAACCGAAGCGAGGGCTCACGAGGTAAATTACAGTAGTAATCCCTCATTGCATAAGAAAATGCTCGTGTGCGCAACTTTGGCAAGCACAGGAGGCAGAAACTGATGGAGCGAGACTCCCTGCAAAATGCAATTGATGTTTACAGTGGATGGTTTAGGTTATAGTTTTAGCGTTCGCCTTCAAACTAAGCCATACTTCAGTCAGTGAACATGTAGACATCTAAAGGAAAATCTGTTCCAAAACTGTGAATGAAGTTTACATAAAGCTGACAAAATCTACACTCTCTAGCTGACAAACAAACTGGTTGCTGTGTTTGTAATGTCGATTTAGTTCCTTTTTTTCCAATGGCTTTCAAGTGCTATTCTATGTCCCCAAGACACTGGACTAATCAAAAAACGCTGCTCCTGTCCCGCAGGTTTCTTCATATTTGTGTTCCACTGTGCGGTGAAGGAGAACGTGAGGAGGCAGTGGAGGACCTACCTGTGCTGCGGCAAGATGAGACTAGCAGAGAACTCAGGTCAGAGAAGTTCACAGTGCATTTCATGTACTCACTCGTATAGCCCTCTATGTGGTTTCTGCTTCCTTTGAATGTGGACATCTGTTTCTTCCAAATAAAAGATCAAGGGCATTAGATGTGTGATATTGGTAATTAATTGCACATCGACTCTCTGAATGGCGATGTTACATTCGACCTTTTGTCTTATGTTTTTTAATTTTTTTATTTCACAGAATGGAGTCGCACCGCAACGCAGAAGACCACGAAGAAGGCATCAGTGACCAGACTGACGTCTCTTAATTCCTCAAAGTCCAACAACTCATCCAGCTCCTCGTCGTTCCTCGTCAGTGAATCTTCAGAGCAGATGAACGGCATCGGTGAGTCACAGCCACTTAATAGTGAGATGTTTAGTCACTCTTAATTAATTTGAAGATTAGACTGTTGGTACAAGGAGCAGATGAAGGTTTACTCAGTCTGCCTAAAGCTGTTGCAGCTTAGAATACATGTGTCTGTACCTTGGTTTGGTGTGATGGTCTGATATGTGATGAATTGACAGTGGTGCTGTTGCAGGAAGTCCATTTGACGACAGAGCGATCACAGCTGATGAAAACCCCAGTTCGGATGTGGTCCTCAACGAGATCAACAGGCAGTACAGAAACCAGCAAGCGCCCTGATCCCAAAGAGGACAGAACAGACTGTTAAATGGCTTTTATTTTGAAATACTTGTATATAATGTAAATTTAAGTAATTTATGTACTGTCCATGTCGCCTGTATTATATGACTTGAAATGGAGCTAAGGAAAGCCTCCATTATACATGACATTTAATGTTTTCAACTTTCCTACGATCATACTTTTTATATGCGTATGAGCGTTAATGCTTTGCACTGAGATGCTATCAACATGTGTTCATATTCTAATGGTATGTTGCATGCACAGATGCCGTCCCAACAGACTTATACCAGTCAAGTCTTATACGTGGTAAATTCAATATTGTACAACTTCACAAACTAGTTGGACCATAGACTAGTGGTGACTAAACTTTTCCCCATGAAGGGGAACCGGAACTTAAAAACATGATTTCTATTGTTTAGATGCAAAATGGTACTCGGGATCACCAGTTCCCTCAATTGTCTGACTTCGTGCACCGTATCACTCTGCCGGCCATGCTCAGAGTGTGTCATATTTATTCATTAGGGAACCAACATATTGAAAGAACATTTTGTGTTAGCTGTTGTGTTAGGGTAAGTAGGAGCTGGCTTGCATCAAGTAGCTTTTGTAAGAGGTGTTTGGGCTGCGAACCCAGAAGAGGATTGTGCCCGTCACTGTAATGTGTCATGCAAATACAACGTTTTTTTTGCAAGGTTTTGCATTATTCAGTCACATGTGGTTCTATCGTTGCACGGAAAAAGGCTCTCAAGAGATCCGAGCAGCAATGCTGGGGAAATGAATCCCCACTGATCAACACAGAGGCTACATCCACATTTAATCTTAAATTAAGACCCCGACAGCTGTTTTAAATCATTCAAGCTAATTAGCCCTCTGCTAAAGTCAAATGCGGGTAAGGCTATGCTGGGAATTAAATGAGGTTGTGGCCGGACAAACATCGATTAGGTGCCACAGCCCATTTTCAAAACAGACATGTTTACTTTTAGTTGTAGAAGGAGCACAGTCAGTAATTAAGTCTCTGTTCGACTTCAGTCCAAACCACGACTGTGTGACAATGGACCGAGATGTACGATACAGAACCTCGAAACAGAGGCAGGATTCATTTGATTATTTACGTGTGCTTATTCCTGCTGTTACATGTCAAAATACCCTCTGTGGCAAACGCCCGTTTGTCCTGAAGCGAGATGCCAATCAAACAGTCTACACTTGCCCGCCAACACACCTGAGGATGTCTAATCACCTAAAATAAGTGAGAACACCTGTGAAGGTGCACCAGGGGTGTGGGTGTGTAGGGTGTCTTCATCCAAACCAAATACCTTGTTGTAATGTTGGGCAGTGACGCTTCGAATGCAAGTTGATAGTGAGCGGTATTACCTTAGACAAAGAACTGAGGATGAAGTACACCGATTTAAAGCTGCAACAATTACTTTTATTACTGTTTAATCCGCAGATTATTTATTTGGCCTGTTCTCAGAGCCCTCAGGGGACGTCCTCAAGATTGCTGGTTTTCGTGGTAGAGCAGACTTTTTACTTTAATATCACTGAAGAACAAAGAGAAGCTGGAAAACATTCCACATGCTGGAACTAATTTTCTCCTGGCTGTTTTTTGCTTGAAAAGGGACAATCTCAACTAGTTATTTCAGTGTTACAGCACATTTGCAGAACACATTGGATTTAAAAGATGTGATCTATAACACAGCTGTGCACAGCAATCAACAGCACATGCTATTTCTGCACACTGCTCATGCAAACCATGCTTTCTCAAAATACCCCAAAGGTGCCCTTGATTTCATTTATTAATTAAATACATTTATTCTGATAAAAAAAAAATAGTCTAGACATTTTCCCCCCAAGAACAGTTTAATTGCAGATGGTCACAAAAATGATCTCATGTGGGACATAACAGCATTTGGTGAAATTATATTGAATAAATAAATGTAACTCAGTCCCACAGGGTCGATCACGCATAGACGTGCTGTGTACTTTATATGCAAGCTACATTCACTGTCCTTTACATGCACCTAATAGTCTTAAAAAACTTAAAATATATCAGGAGAAAACAAAGGTGCTAAAAAACATGCCATATAAACAGCACAAGCACAGAGGTGGCATTAAAGTGGTGGAATCGTTTCCCTTTTAAAAACACATTTGGACTCAAACACGTTGGTCTCACTGGACAGGATCACATTGTCTCGATACAACCTGAAAAAAATCAAGTCACATTTGAGAGGGAGTAACAAAAAATACAGAGCTTAAAAGCAACTCGATTCAGCTGTGCTGAGCCTATAGATTGCCCCTAATCACACGATTTGAGCTCATAACTCAAAAGTAAAGAAAAACAACCTAAAAGGAAACAAGAGGACACACGCCTTTTGTAAGAGGAGTTACACAACATCAGCAGTGTATCAATTCACTGTTCAAACATCTAACAGTTCCTTCAGAGTACATGCAAATGGACATTCGAAATCAACACGAACCAGATACAACTGATAAGTTGAGCAAAACATGTTAAAACACAACTAAAACAGGAAGAGAGTAGGAGGATTAGAGTTGGATGGGGCTCATAGAGTGGGGATCATAAAACCGTTATTGTGCCCCTGGAGGTGTGTTCAGACTGAACACGAAGTACGTTTTCATCTTGATTTATTCAGAGTAACTTGACCACCAGGATTTCTGGTAATTACCTTTATTTTACTGGCAAAATCTGTTGAAGTCTGATTTATTTAAATTTCTCTGGTCATACAATAATCCCACTAAACGCAGTTTTGGAATTGCATTGAAGGTGGAGGTGGGTGGAGGTTGTTGAGTATCATTGCCAGGTCGTCAAACACTGACATTGGGTTGTTGATGCACAGCATCAGCGTTCTTCTTGAAAGTGGTTTTTAAGCTCAGTAAACACATAACTTTGGACTGGAATTCCTCCAATTTGTCCAGGACATTTACTTCTCCCAGGAACACAAACCCAGACAGCTGGAGTGTTTTTTTAAGTCCATGGCTTGTGAACCAAAACATCCAATTAGAGTACCGTTGCGTGTAGTCAGTCAGCTGAAGCTCAATAACAACAAGCATAGACTGCCTTGTGAGGGAGATTTGCCTGTTGAAGTGTGAACTACGAGTATAATTGCTATTCGTTTTGTAATATTTCACCCGATCGACTCCCTTTTTCAAGGCGCCACAACAATGCATCTATCCAAGCTTTGTGTTGCCTCTAATTTTCATGTCACATTCAGTCTGAACACACCCCTCGGGCCTACAGCAGAGAAGGGCAGAAGCGTTAACATTCCAGCCGCTGGGGACTCAAGCAGAGAGACTGGAGGTCTTTACTTCTTCCACACGGTGTAGAAAACCCATCTGACAACGTGCAATTAAGGATTTCACAAAACAACTTTTGAGGGCATTCAAACATATATAGTAATGTATGAAAAAGGTACATCTTGAGTTTAATAGCAGTTTTATCGCAACTTGGGTCTGTTTTTTTCTATTGGTTATAATAACATTCAGCAATTAGCCAAAGTTATTGCCGATTTGTGACTTTTGGGGCTTTTCCACTGGCACTTTTGGCTGCACCGAGCCAAACCATGCCCCGCTGATTTTGACTTTCCATAACCACACGAAGTGCCCAGTTGAGCCGTGCCACACCCAATATGGACCATCTCCAGAGTTGGGCCAAAGCGCACCCATTCCGCATCAGTGTGAGATTGCTGTGACATCTCGCGACAGGACCGTCTCAAATGTGCCTCATGTTTGTGAAGGAGACCAGAGAGACAGATGCTTTTTAAAGTCTGGTTGTGTTCATTTCTCAGTGCTTTTGTAACTGAGTCTCTGCGGTTTGAAATTTTGTTTCTCTCCTGCATCCCTTTGTACTTTTAGATGCTTCAATTTCTACTGTCTTATGTTCAATTTTAGCTGTTTCAGGAGTTGTGTTACTGTTACTGCGTTAACTGTGAGTAAAACCAAGTATCTTCTGATTATGCTGCTTCCGAAAAACAGCTTCCAAATAACTAAAATATAACTTTTTAGCTCATACCCATAACCCATTTTTGGAAATTAAACAAATGAGTGGACTTATTTTAGCACAGATTCTTCAATAATAAAGGCAGGGATGAAGAGCATTTACAGCCGGTTCTTCACTACTCGACAAGCGCGTCATCAGTAAAAGGCACACCTTCAAGTGGGTAGCCCGGTTGCAGTGGAAATGCAAATCCCAGTTGAGCTGGGCTGACGTGCCAGGGTCAAACCGAGGGAGCACATGTGTACAGAAAAGCCCTAGTGGTTACATCACTACAACAAAGCTCGTCAGGAGGGGAACAACCGACCCTTCAGAGGATCAGGCAGCCAACAGATCACAGCTATTAACATGGTTGAGTATCCTGTTTGTAATAATAGAAAAAGGTCAAAATAAGATCCTACTAGTAATACGACATTTAATCATTTTCTAGGGTATTAAAAAGTACACGGGGTATGTAAGGACACCTTTATGCTTTACAACATATGAACAACCTCTGATGAAAAGGATACAGCTCCAGGTAGGAGGGCACACACACCACCTCTTTGGAGAAGTCCACCAGACATGAGAGTTTTCCCAGCTGTTCCTCATACAGACTCAGTGCTTCTGTCATGTTCGCGCTGTTACCCTGACGACCAATAACAGGAAATAAATTTATGTCATGAGATGCTCAAACTGTAGCGAATGGTTTGTTCAACCATAACTACAGGGTTGAGAGTGGAAGAGGTGTGCTGTTTCTTTTAGCCACAGCAAAATGAGTTATGACTTCTCCTCCTGTTAGGTGATTTTATACTGCATAAATATTCCTGTTGGACACATTGCATTTAAATTCAACAATCATATTCAATATTGACAATTGACATGTGATCTACAAGTTAGTCGAGGTGGGAAAAAACATTAATAGTACGTATGTCTGACCTATAATTATCTCTGTTAAATTAACAAATGTGTGGACATATTCACAATGCCAATATTAACCATTTGCATTTAACACACTCATCGTTTACTAAAAGATTAAGACTCACCTGTGTGAAATATTTCCCAGAGGGATGCAGGACTTTTATAGACAGATCTAAGATGAGACGCAGGAACTCCCACGTAGAGTCTACAGCCAGCAGTTAGACAGATTCAGACACAAGTTGATCAATGACATCTCTGTAATCGAATTTATGTAACACAGCCGACAATATATACATAAATGTATGATATAAAAACTATAGAAACCTTCTTCTGGCTCCGTGGATATTGGGATTGCAGTGAGGTCATTAATAACGTAGTCAAACATCCTTCCCTCCTGGACATACTTCTTCAGCACAGGGACACAGTCTTCAACTAGTATCTGTAAAGCACGAGACAACGAGAATCCACTCAACTTTCCATTCAAGTTTCTTGGCAGAGGCAGAATATTTCACAGTTCAACAATCATCATCGCTGTCTCAGACGAGACCGTGCACTGACACAGTAAACATAACTGGGGATTTAATCATTGTAAATCACTTCAAGGACCTTTTTCTGCATCCTATTAATAAAAAAAAAAAGTCTTATTGGCAAATATAGGACACATAATGTCTTATAACATCTATGATAAGCCAATGTTGGTCAGGCTTTATGGGAAATGAGGCCCAAGATGCTCATGTCAGCAAGCCTAAAGGTGATATTATCTGGAGCAGCACAGTTCTAAGTGAGTACAGGAGGGGGCTGAGCACACAGCCCTGCAGTTTGTCTGAGGATCACCAAGAAGGAGATCTGGCTGCCTCTTCCCACCACCTGTTTGTCGGGGATGTTGAATATTCAGCTGCAGATGGAGGTCTCATGATCAACAAGCTTAGAGAGCAGTCTCTTAATAATGAAGAGCATTCTCATATACGTATTCCCTTTGTACAGTTGGGTGAGCGTAGTGTGTGTCACGAAGGCGATGGTGTCACCCGTGGTCACGTTTGGTTTATGTGCAAGCTGAGGAGGATCTGCAGTGACGCAAAGGGAGGAGCAGATGAGCCCGGCCTGGGATGCCATCCGGTAGGAGTGCCTTGCGAAGGTTGACCCTCTTGATGGACAGTCTCACGTCAGAGGGTCAGCATTGCAACTTCCCCGCCCACATGTGGATTCCTGGCGGGCTCTGTGCTGTCTGCATTGACGGGGGATAAAAAGGCTTTGTACTCGTCCAGGAGCGATGCGGTAGACAGAGAAATGTCCCCTTTTCTTCGTTTGTACTCCGTGATGCAGCATTATCCATTCCACATGCCTTTTGGGGGTCAGAGCTCCACTTCCAGCTGCTTTATAGGCATCTGGACCCCTTATTTGAAGGCAGAAGTTTGTGCTTCAAGTTTAGCAATAATCTCCTAGCTGACCCAGAGCTTTTGTGAGCAAGTTGTAGAAAGAGGCCTAAGGCACAACAGTGTCACTTAGTCATTTAGCCTCTGACAAGGTCTGTGTATTCACTGATGCTGCCAATGGCATCTTCAAACATCTAGCAGTTAGTTGTCCCAAACAGGTCCAGTAAGAACTCATCAGCCTCTCTGTTTGTGAATGCTTCAGGAACCAGTTCTTTCCGTTTCAGTTCTTAAGTCCTCTTAGTTGGGAATGCATAGCAGAACGAAATTGAAGCAGAAGAAAAGTGCTCAAGTGCTCTGTTCGGCAAAGTCAAAACTGGCTGACGGACATATCTTGAAAAGTGTTTGTCAGTCACGCTGCACTGTAAGATAACACTGCATGTGCACAAAGAGCCAGAAATGTGTTGTGATGACTTTGCAGCCATCTCACACCACACTCCAAAAAA
>CAEMYA010000028.1:5555200-5616145 GCA_903131615.1 Diplodus sargus
AAAAGAAAAAGAAAAGGAAATAAAAAGCTACGATACCCGGGTTTAAAGTTCATCAGATAAATTGGCAGATAAAGTGTTTCACGAGGAAGGAAATGCAATAAACATGTTTGTTAGCCCTCGAGAACACACACAATGCCGTTCGGTAAGTTACACTGATTGAAAACATGACCTGAAATTGATTTCTTTACAAGAAAACCTGACGGGACCCCGGGATCAGCAACATAAGGCTCAGTGAAGAAGGTATGAAGATATTCTGGCAGTAACAGTACTCACTTGGTAACAGTCTCCCTTCAGGTTGTCAAGGATATTGCCGCAAGTTCGTCTCATGTGTGTTTTGCACCCGTCTATCACCTTCTGGTCAATGTACACAAACTGTTAAGGAATGATCGATAAGGTGCAGATCTACAGTTATAGGCATTCGTTACATGTGGTGAGAGAACACTACATTGCCAGCAGAACAGAACCCATAAAGGATATCTCCAACATGGTGATCATCTTTGGCTTTTGTTTGACCAGCTCGGCGAGGATGCCTCCGTCCCCTCCTCCTAATATCAGCACCTCTTTTCCAGCATAATTCTCTTTTCCGCTACCGATGATGGCTTGGGTGTAGGCAAAATCGCTCTCTGCCAGGTCTGCAAAGTAAAGGAATGATTTAAACACAAAAAATCATTGACCAATACCATCAATAGTACAAACACAATAATCACCATCAAACTGACGAACATGCCGTGTGCTGTAGTGTTGTATACACTTACTGATGTCGTCATTGAGCACGAGGATATTTCCAAACTGTCGCGAGTGCAATATTTTTATGTTTTGGTATTCAGAATCTTCTTCATACACCACCCGGTCGATGTCGTACTCAATCATTCTTTTGTCAGTTGTGGGCAGGTATCGGTCAATCTTCGCTCCTCGTACGAGGGGCGGGAGCCTTGGGGTGAATGCCGAACAACACAATTACTTAATGTCACTGCAACATGCATGAAATGTGCCGAAACCTCCAGATGCTGACCTTTTAACTCTCGTAATATTGCCATTTAAGAGAACCTTCAGCTCCTTTTCCAGTGCATTTAAAAGCTGTGGACACACAATTGAAACACCATGAAAGACTGCGCGAACAAACATTTCAATCAAACAGAGGGATACTTCATAGTGCAGCCATCTCACACAAAAACACATGAACAGTGCAGCAGTCATGCTGTTTCACTATGGTCTGTGTGTATCTACTAGTGATCCACAGCTATGAGAGTCAGAGGGGTATTTCTAGAGGACTGTCAAAAGTGCAGTGTGGGAAAGGGCGTGTTTGGGCACAACAGGCATGTAAACAACCATGGCAGGCAATGACGCTGAACACTCTTCCTCCTCTCATGTGCACAATATTTTTTTGGCACACATCTTTATGAAGTCCATTTACAAGGTGGTTTAGAGTGTGTATGACTACAATGTTGTAAAACTACACTTTATGACTGATAACGGAACTGACGAGCTATAAAGTTAGCAGCACCACATGACATATGTGAGACTTCCTGTGTGTAATTGGATGAAGTATTCTGTATTTAGTTTTATTTAAAACAACCTACATTGTCTAGTTGTGCAATGTTATCCTCTTCGTAACACTGCAGATCAATGGTCACCAACCCATGGGAGTGCACACGCAGAATAGCAAGCCTGAGAAATGAAGTGGTAAAGACAAAGAGATGAGCTCAACGCAATTAAAGAGAGAAGCACATTTTATTACATCAAATTGATTCTCCAGCCCAAAAAAAACAATATCCCACCCTGCTGCGTTGAAGGTTTAAGGTTAGGTTTTCACAGCGGAAAGCTTCAATACATCCATTATCATAGCAGCAGAAGTTTTTTACATGTCGACATTTCTCTAATTTATTTTAAGTGACTGCTGCTAACAGAAACACATTCGATGTATTTATAACCCTCGTTTATCGCAGCTTTGTGCGGCCATGAGTAAACAGGTTGGTGCAGTCTTGTGGTGACGCTCGCAGAGCTGTTGCCCTGCCCAGGCAACCCATTTCCCGGCCCTGGCAACCCATTTCCAATAAGCAGAACTTACAAAACACCACATTGTTACGATAAAATAAGATTTTCCTGCATTGATCCCCCTTGAGAGAGCAGTACAGAGGAAAATAAGGAGCAGCACAAGAGTAAGTCTCAAAAAAGAGACAATAATAAAGAGATAATGGAAAGAATAAAATAACAATTTGAATAAAAAATATAATAAAAAATATAGATAAAGATAAACATACTATATATACAGTAAGTGTCTTTCAAGTTTATCTCTGTATGAAATTTTCCCACATTCCCAAGATTGGGGTGCGATGTTTCAGCTGCAGCTTGTTCTCTGGGGCCAATCCATGCTTCAATTGGGCGTAGCCATGCTTCATTCCGTTACAGCCCGACATAAAATGGCGATACTCCAAAAACCTGATGAACAAAAATGGTGTTCTTACCGCCCATTCTTCCCAACAAGAGTAGCAAGGTATCCATGCCCATTTGTGTCATGGACAGTCTCTGTCATTTCCTGCTCATTAAATATGGACAGCAGATCGGGAACGGTCTTAGCAGGGTCAGCTGGGAAAAGAAAAGACAGAGGACGGAACGATGAAACGAATACAGCAATCTGCGTCCTTCATACATTCTCTGCAGCAGTGGTGAAATATGTTCTCTATCATGTTCTCATTATAGCATTACATCTTGATCTGCAATGTAACAACTAGTTATATCTGTCGTGGAACAAAAAATAGAACAGAGCAATAAACAGAAATACAACTCTGCACTGCTCTTCAGCGCAGCACTTGAATAACTGAACTTGGTTACTTTGCACCAGCACCACTGCACAGCATTACAAAATATATGTGTGATTATACGTATAATGTAGGGCTGGGCAATATATACATCATTTGATCGTTGCCATGATAAAAAGTCACTGTATTTGTGTGTTGTGAAAGTACCAATTGTCACCATTATAATATTGTTGCAACATCGATGAGGAAGAAGGGAGAAGAAGAAGAAATACTTCCATATTCAGTGTTCTCTGTTAGATTGCCCAAAAATAATCCCTTTTAAAAATGACTATCTGATTGGTAACACGCTACATATAGTAGTCAATAAATACTAATTATGAATCTGCAAAGTTATCACATAAATATAGTGGAGAGGAAGTATAAAGTAGCAGAAAATGGAAATACTCAAATAAAGTGAATCAGAATTGTACTTAAGAACAATATTTCAGTAACATAAAGTTACTTCACTCACGCTCTTAACTTTACCTGAGTAAAGTGTGTTTATTCATTCCATCACTGGTTGCTTGGACATTTTGACAAAATCATTTTCGGTGCAAATGAATATCAGTCTCAAATATCGGCTTTCAGTCTCCTAGATTGTTAATAATCCATATTGGTCGGACAACCTCTACTCCACATCAATGTATCAGTGATACCACATTAATAAAACGGAAAATAGTAATAGTATAACATAGTATAATAACATATACACATGTTGCATAATAGTTTACTACACTACCAGGGATCATGTTCTACATTTGAATACTAAAGAAAAACACACCTGCTTTTACTTAACTCATATGACAATGCAGGACTTAAACTTGTACTGAAATACAACTCCACAGTGTCACATTTCTACTTCAGTACTTCAGCACGAGTCAAGATTTTGACACTTAAAAACTACAAAAATGGCCGACAGGTTGCCACTTCCTGTGCGACCGCGCTGGATTGAACATACTCTATTCACATTGTTAGCTGGAGGCGTATCGAGCCGCAGAGCACTGGGACAAGTTTAAAAAAAAAAAAAAAAGTGTAACGTCTAACCTCACACGACCATGCAAGTGGCATCAAAACAAAATATTTACCAACAAAAACTTTAAGCTTTGAGCCCAAACTTGTCCAAATATATTATAAATAGTTGTCATTATTAGCCACGGTTCACCCCAATCAATATAGCATTAGTGTTCTGAAGGGCAGACTGACAGACTAGCAGGTTCATATTAGCAGGCTAGCCAGCTAGCTAGCATGCAGCCCTGATGCAGTGGCTGTAACCTGACCGCGCTCACTGTATTCAGCCGCTCTTACCTGCCGTAGAGAGGTTGAAGTCGAGAGTATAATGTCGCAGTGCCATGTCTGGGTGCAACCGTCATCCATGCCTGGAATAGGCAGGCTGCGAGTATTTATCTGCAGAGACAGAGGGAGGGCCCTGCTACCACTGCTGCTACCACCACCCACTATACTCACCGCACCAGGCGTGGCTAGTCGGAGGATGCAGCGAGGGAGCAGAGAGTAACAACACGAGGCGAGAGAGAAATCCTCCGCCGCACATGGCGAAGGAGACTACCAGATCAGGTAAAAGTAAAAAAAATACATCGATTCTTTATCAGCATTTACATTCTTGGTTTAATAAACACTTGATTAATCACATCTTAAGCATGAGACACAAAAGCCACACACTGGTCGCAGTACTTTAGTACACTGTAGGTTTTAAGAACGAGCATCTTGTTTTTCAGTGTTCATCTTGAACTTGGAGATCAGATCCAAAAGTAAGAAAAATTAAATATGATTGTTTATTGTTTTTTGTTTCATTGTGTTTTATGAAGATGCACAATGCTTGAGAATTAAAATTGCCGCTGCCTGCTATGTAGAGTTCTATGGAAATAAGATTTTTTTAAATTTATTTTGTGAGCAGGTCTCACCTTTAAAACACATTCAAACTGGTTTATTTAACTCATGGTCCAGCTTCTGTTGATTTTATTGTAATCACAGCTGAGTGTGGGCATGTCATAGCCAGTTGTCTCTCCAGATTGGCCATACATGACCCTGCATGTGTTCTAATTTTGCTGCAACATAGATGTAATGCATGTGGTGATATGATATGAAATTAGGAGTCAACTTTAGATGGATTTGGAACTGAGTGTATAAGCAGCTGAGTTATCTGTCTTGCAGTTATCTGTTCACTTGTGCAGCTCAGCAACCTGCTTCCTCTTGCAGACGTGTGGCTGTGTTTCATGACAAAGTCTCAGGAAGTTATTCAGATTGCACTCATTACCTTACCACGCCATAGTCACGCAGGTCATATCGTGGTTGTTCATAACAGATTTATGCTTGCATCGATATATGATAAAGAATGAGGTGAAGCAAGAAAATTCATTTCTCAGTTTTATTCAGTGAAACGGGCTGGAATAGACATTTAAATTATCTTATAACCTTAACCCTAACCTTCTCAACATAGATGTAAAGCACAATAACAGCTGCATATTAAAAGAAACACAGGACATGCACAAAAGTGGATGACACTGAGAATTGACAATAAGTTATTTTGATCCGAAGCCAGCGTCCGTAACTGTAGCTAAATAAAAAAATCTGACGCATCGTGTGTAAAGTTGCAATTTTCCCCTTCGTGCCATCAGCACGGTTAGTCACACATGTGGTTCATTCCTGACTTGTAGCACATTTAAAACACATACAGTACATGGCATATTATGCATTCTCGCAAATGCCTATCACAGTCACAGTCACTGATAGTTGATAATAATAATCGTGAGAAATAATGCACATACAAGGGGTGAGCAATATGCACAAGTCATCACAGTGTCCATGTCACAACACGGGTGTAACAGTACTTATGAAAGGATTCATGAATTACGTCAACAACGTTTCACTTCACCGTACTTAACTAGAGAGTCGAGGCCTACTCATGGTGACATTGTAGCACACCGCCAAACGGCAGACACACACACACACAAAGTTAGCGACTGAACACAGTGGAGCGTTTAGCAGCTTAGGAGTTGGTGGAGACCAAACACAGAGCTAAAACACAATGAATATCGGACTTTCCCGCGTCGCCACAAACATAAACTCCAAATGAATGATTATGTTGCTCATTAACTGCTTGATGTAAAAATAGGCTGTTTGCTAACAAGTTGGCTACATTGACCTAAAATGGGATCATGATACTGCAGTTATTTCATAGCGACATTTTCCCCTTAAGAATCAACTCTATTTGGAGACCTTCATATAGTTTCTGACAGTTTGACAAATCACGCAGAAATATCAAGTACGTTTTCAGCATCATTAAAGGTTGTCCGTATCCATAGCAACCTCCCCCCACTCAACACATCATTAAAAAGTAAATCCACCACAATCAAAAGCATCAAAATCAGAGTCTCCCACTTCAAAGTCAAAGCTGTTGTAGTGAGGGGAGTCGAGTGCGGGGCCAGCGGCGTGGAACGCTCCCGCTGGTCCCATGTGGGAGAAATCCGGGTTGAGTGGCATGTCGGGAGCCTTGGCTTCCAGATTGGAGAGCGAGCATGTGCCTAAGTAACCCATAGCAGAGGAAGCCGCCGCCCCTCCCATCAGCAGATAAACCGCCTTCACTGCTTGTGCGTTGCTGATAGTGCCGTGGCGCAGGCAGCCTACTGACTGTGCGCCTCCTTTGTAGTACTTTGAGCGGGGAGAATTCCTGCCTGTTGGACGACACGTTATTTAGTCAAAAGAGTCAAACCGAAAACCAGATAAAAAACAGATGGATCACAGACAAACAAGCTCACGCCCTAAACATACCTCTTTCCCTTGGAGAAGCACACGGCCCTGGGGAGAATACCTCTGTGTCGCTAACTGGTGGAGTTGGTGGATCTTTGTCCAGGATTTGCTCCGGCACCAGATCTTTGAGAGTAATGCGCGGTGGTGGCACATAATGTCGCCTACAAGGACTGAGAGGTGATGAGAGACTCTGTGGGAAATGAAAGAAGAATTCTCTTTATGAAAAGTATGGGTGTGTCAAGAATTACAAAGAATTCATTCAGCAATTGATTAAAGATGTACTTTGTGGAATAAGGCCAGCATTTAAAGCTAACTTTGGTCTACAGGGTAATCAACAACCGCTGCTCTTTGCTAGTTATCCTTGGCTATAGCTGGCCCCCGTCAGATAACTTGCACATGGTTCAGTTAGCTATGGCCCTAAAGTTTGCTAACTAATTACATTCCCATCAGCCTCAGCTGTACTTGGTGCTGGGCCACTTAGCAAGTTAGACCAACACACTAAACCATGGTGGACATGGAAAACATAATAACTGCTTAACATTAGCATGTAATGCTGATGTTAGCATTTGGCTAAAACTCACCTCTGTGCTCTGGTACAGTTGAGCGGGCTTATTACACCGCTGTGGGCACACAATCCAAATATACAATCTGAATAAACAATTAACTTGTCTTGTTAACTCACCTGTTTCACTTTTTTCAGCACATTCAGCCACTGACTAAAAAGGGGTACAAAAAAAAGATTCTGTTATTACCAAGCCATACATCAATCTATACATCACTTTAAGTGCATGCAATGAGCTAAATGGTAGGTTACAGGAATGGAATGTGCAGACTACTAGAACCAGGTGGTCAGTGTTAATGACAGGCTCTCTGATCCTTAACACTGCTGCCCCACAGGGATGGAAGGTGAGGGGCAGGTAGGTAGAGCAATATGAGAAACATTAAAAGTGCAAAACGTAAGACTACTAATTTCTTTGGTAAAAAAGTCATACTAATAGAACATGAGTAAAAGTCTTAAAGTGTCTCATATTAAAGTATTAAAAGTACAAGTTAAAGTCAAATTATATGTAAATGGATGTATAAAATGTATACTATGGGTTCAACGATCCAGTCAGTTATCCAGTATGGAGTATTTTCTACTGTGGCTGTGATGCAGCATGTAATCTGCAGAGTAAAACGTAACTAAAGTCATCAGATGACTGGAGTAAAAGCACAACTACAAGTATAAACTAACAGAAAATTTAAATAATAAAGAAGAGGTACCTAAAAACTGCAATACCTGAGTAAATGTACTTAGTTACATCCCATAACTGATATCACCAGGGTACCAGCTAAGTGCTGCTAACTTCAGCTGCCGTTTAAATAGTTAGCTTAGTTAGCTGTGCAGCTACCAATCTGGACTGGGATCTCAGAGTGGTGTTACGCGACAGGATCAGCTGGTTAGCTACCTGGTTAGCATGCTAACTTTAGTAGAAATCTTGGAAATACAATAAAAAGACATTTTTGACATAACGCCAAAGCTGATTTTTCTTCACAGTCTGTGGATAATTCTAGTCAGTATTTGAATGTTAAATGTTAAACTTAAATGTGTACACATTGCACCTTTAAAGAAGCGGTTCAGCTTTCAACATACAATACAAGTTTTGGTTTTCTTGCTAAGAGTTAGATGAGAAGATTGGTACCACTCTCCTCCAATCCTCTAATGACGCTATAAGCAGTTAGCTTAGCTTAGCATAGAGAGTGGAAACGAGTGGAGGCAGCTAGCCTCCCCTAGAAAAGGTTAAAAAACAGAAAAAACACTTTACATCTGTTTTACAAGATTGCAAGTATTACATGTATTTTTTGTTTCAGACTTCCTGGTCTGGTGTCTTCAGTGGAGCCAGTCTCAGATGTTTCCCTCAGTGTCCAGACTTCCAGACATGTAAGTGTGAAAACATTCTCATCTAACTCTTGGCAAAATTGTGAAAAAGTGCATTTCCCAAACTGGTGGTAAATTTAGCCCCTCAGTAGAATTTCAGTTGACTCAAAGATGTGGACTGTAAATTATTCCACTGGAACAAGTCAGAGGAATAAGTAAAGTGTGCACAGTGACCTGCAGTCTGCGGAGGTTTCAGCCAGCAGCAGCAGGTATTTATTCTGGGTGAGGATCAGCGCGAAGCAGCAATCCCTGCATCCACCGGAGGGCAACTTGGGCAAATCAAGGATCTCTTTGCCTTCCACAATTGCCTCACAGTGGCTCTGCAACAGCACCAGCTGGTCAGGGGGAGACGAGGCATCATGGCACACAAGGAGACTGCCCTCAGCTGTTAGGAGCAGAAACCTCTTCTTCCACTGTTTGAAAATAAATCCACCTGGGGATAAAAAAAAAAGGAGTGATGCCGTCAGAATTCCTAATCATAACCCACTACCAGAGGCTTATTGACAATATTAAGCGTGGTGACAGTGGTCATGATTGGAGGAGCAGTGTACAGTTGGATTAAAGAACGAACAGTCATTCTGTCATCCGCACAGATTAGAGGCGGTCACATGGTCGGAGGATCAAGGGGCTGGGGATGTGGGGGTTTGACCAATCAGAACATGTTTACCAGGGTCCACATCTGGATCTTATCATTCTTTTATACATGCAGTGAAGAACACATGGGAACGCTTTTTATTAAAAAGCAAATAAAAGAATCGCAACACCAAGAAATGGTGAACACTAGACAAAACTCAGGATATTACCTATTCCATTTATTTAATTCAAAATGTGTCATTTCATTAATGCAACACAAAATCATTTTAAAAAGGTAGCATTTTAGAGATATAGGGACTCTGTTTTCAACAATTATCCTTTGCTTCATTGGCATATATATATATATATATATATATATATATATATATATATATATATATATATATAACTTTTTATCTTAGACAAGCAATAACCCCTTGTTGTTAATGTTTTTTTTCTTCTTCTTACATTATCTTGTCTTTGAAGTGGCATTTTTCCAATGACAAAAGATGGAACAATTAACATTTAGTCTGGTATATTCATCTCTTCAGTTTATTTTCAGCTACAGCTTGAGATTATGTTTTTTTAACCCGGGTGTTCCAAATAATTTCATAACCTACTTGCTCTTAAAAGCAATGTTATCTCTAGTCTCAACATCATAATTTAGGAACAAAGCTCTTATGATTATTGCCAAAGACTGACACACAAAATACATCCATCATCCTACTGAACAATTATCTGACCTCATCACACCTCCACGATGCAGAAGTCCAAATAAAGTTCAACAATGTTGAAATGATTAAAGCTCAATCATTTATAATGGCCTGAATGTTCAGACGTAGGATTTGAAAATTACAGTAACACCTACTGAGAGCTGCACAACTCAGCTATCACACAGCTGCTGGTTATAAGAGAGGCGATCACAAAACGCTGACAAAATGTTCAGCAAAGAATAGGATGAGCTCACCATACATCCTGAGCATCCCGTGGTGGATCCCCGAGGCGTTCATGTCGACGGCCGATGCGTCCCGGTCAAACAGGCTCGCTGGGAAATGTTTTGACGACTGGGTGGGTGAAGAGCACATGAGGCTCAATGTGAGTTTTAATGCCTCAGCTTTAATCCGCGTTCAGCCGGGATGTTCCACCGGGCCACAGTTCAACAGCTTTGTATGAAAATGGGCCGTGATGATGATGTTACACGCAAACTGCTGCCGTGTGTGCAGAGGTACTCTTTAAAATGACTTTTCAGTATTACAACTGTTTGTTTTTTTTCCCCTTGAATATCAATTCAGTTTTAAATGGACAGAATTATAAGTCATTTGAAAATCAGTTTCACTGAAACTCTTGAGCTCATTCTGTCATCCACTTTAAAAATTCAATGTGAGCAAAGAAGCCCCAAGCTGTTTGCTGTTGTAATTTACCTTTCAACGGCTCCACAGCGGTTGTGAGTAGACAAATAGGTCTTGTTGAGTCCTGTCTTTTGCAATTAGGTGTCATTCCATGTGTAATCCTTTGAACTAAGGCGGCATTTATGCTGTCACTACAATGGGTCCTATCAACACAAACTTTTACATAACTTATTTGAAGAGAGGTTACATTAACAGGTTACATTGTAAAGTCTGCAGATCAGGACTGTAAGTGTAGCTTCACTGAACATTATTGATCACCACTCACAATAGAACTTACTGGGACATTTTTCACTGAACAGTAATTGAATCCACACTGTAAATGATGAGTATTAGGACACTGTAGTCATATCACGACCAATCACAAACATAACCTGTGTGTCCGGGCCAAAGTAATCACAACTTTTAGACCGAGTAACTAGAAGGTTCCATCAGCTCGCTGTCGTCTACTTTTTCACCGCAGCTGTGCAACAATGATGACAGGACTTTGTTGTTGGTGCATGTGTGGCATGCTCTCTTCTCCTTCTGTTACCCCATGTTGATTTGTCTCAGCACCGTTTTTACTGAAGTTCCTGTACTTTTGTAGAGTACTACCTTGTGAGCAGGGACTGTTTGTGGAATAGAATATTGTCCCCACAACTTAAATTTAGACCCTGTAGAGGAATCACGCTGATTTCCTCTAAATCTTCCTGGTCCCTTGGGAAAGTCCCTGCAGTGGAATGTGGTTAAAGATGATGGTATAATGAGTACATGATCAAATCAATGTCACATTGCAGGGAAGATTCTCATACAGAATTTATTCATCATCACAGACTTTCAGTCTTGAAAAACAATAAATAAAATAACTTAAATTCAAATTTAAGCTACAGTGTCTGAAGAAAACTAAACAGGAAAAAACACTCATTGACACATAAATATGCTGAAGTGAAAGTGATACAATAATCACAAAGGAGGTACATAATGAATTTGAATAAAGCTGTTGATTACATGTAAAGATAGACAAGCTAACTGAAAAGCTGATTTCCTGGCAATTACACTCTGTCTCGTATGTGCTAGTAGATGCAATTTCTGTTACTGCGAAGGCACTTTCTTACATTCTCACATAAGCAGTGGTTTTATCTTCTCCTCGTCAACAGTGAACAAATCAAAAGTGATTTACAGACATGATTAAGTACATGACTACTTAACACTTGGTGTGAATCCCATTTGCTTTTTAAAGCATCTTTCTTTACTGGCATTTTCTTGCCATCTACTAAAAGATGGCATTCATGCGGTGGAAAATTGCTCTGCTTATTTCAAAAGTTTCTTGTCATTTTCTTGCTGTTCATTTTTCAAGAAAACGACAAATGACAAATTCAGTGTGAGGTGATCAGGAATGATGAACAGAAATAGCTCAACTGGTGTCATTTTCTCTCTGTAAGTATAAAAGTACTTGGCTAGGAAAGCTGATCCTCGTATTGCTTTCTGAAACAGTCTCCAGCGGGGAAGAAGTCCCAGCTACGCTCCTGGTACATCTTCCACACGTACGACTCCTAAAACAGATAATGTAAGAACAAGAACTTGAAGGAGCATGAACACAAATACTGACAGGAGCAGACTTTGTTCTCAGTCAGTAGGAATCCTGATAGTAAATCAAAACAACTGTAGCAAAACAGTCCAGACTGACCTGTCCAGTGTGCTCCGTCTCATCTTTGTTGATGAGGTACATTAAGAAGAACCTGAAAAAGGATATGCGTGTTAATATTTCTTTATTGGTATGAGCACACACTGCGACACAAAGGAAGTACACTCACATGTAATTGGCGAGGTTGTGTTCATCTAAAGTGTGGGTCTCAAAGCCATGCGGCGTCGTGTCAAAGTAGTCACTTCCAATGCCACATATGAAGCATTTTGTCTGCATAAAGGAACATGAGGATTAACACCACACTGCCATGTATGATAGGAAATAATGGTCCACTTAAAAGTTTTATTCTGTACCTCCATGTCTTCCTTGACCTGCTCTTGTTGGTCTCTGAGCTCTCCAAAGGCGTCAATGATCAGACCTGCAGCAACATTATGATGAGAGGTGTTAAAAGTCTGTCAAACACGTCTTAAACCCGGTTATCTGATGATATTTGTCTTATGCAAGCACTGGATATAAGTAAAAAGGTGCATGTTGCCCCATGCAGAGGTAGGCTTTATGTAATAATGTGATTAGTAGACTGAGCTAGGTTATTCTACATTTTACCAACAGGTTAAGTGCAAGTATAAACTAAAAAGACAGTATTAGGTTGAATGATTTTGAACATCAGGAATTTGGACTTTCATGCAGAAGAGCTTAGCTCATTTTGCCAAAAATAAATGTAAAGATGGATGAATGACCTTGGATAAAACGTTTTTGTCTATAAAGACCAAATACATCATATATTTTGAAAAGTGTCCTCCAAGCCGGCATTTTGTTTACCCTGAATAATGGCCAGTAGAATGACGATGACGAAGAAGAAGAATGTAATATCAAAGACCACTCGATAGAGCTCGTATTCATCTCCGGCAGGATCCTCGATCTCGTCTCCGATGCCTCCACCGGCACGCACGCCCACGTACATGTGGAACAGGTAACACTGAGCGGGACAGAAAAACACGCGTCATTTGGAAAGCGGGGTGGACAACCTTGTATAAAAGTGTACATTCCTAGATCAACAGTGACTTACGGTCATCATGTCATCGCATTTCATGTCTGGTTCATCTTCGTCCTCACTCTTGTTGTAAAACTTGCGGAAGAAATTGAAGGCAACTACGGTGTAGAGGTACACCACCACGGCCAGCAAGCCCACTGTCATCATGAGCTGGCAGAGACAAGAAGAAAACAGAGTTAGTACATTCAAACTGAAGCAAAAATAACTATATTTTGGGCTTTTTTTGCACTTGCCTGTTTGCCATTGTGTGTGACTGAGGACAGGATAGTGCGCAGGGTCTTGACACCCATGGCGATATCCAGCAGGTGGCAGGCGTAGAAGAAGTTGTTGTAATGCCCAAGCAAAGACATTATTGTGTACCAACAGAGATACAGGAAAGTCTACAGAGAGATAACAAGGAAGGTTATTTCAGTTCTCAGAAGTAAGGTTGTGTGTATCGTACTGCGTAGTATAGTGTATTGTGGAATATACGTATTTTTGGGTTTGCTTACGCCGTCTGTGAACACAACGCCAAATTTCCAGATTTGGTACTTGATGTCAATGGAAGTCGCCCTAAAAAAAGATACAATATTGGTCAATATTCATATGAAATGAGCAATATCCAACGTTTGTCGGTAAAATCTGTACTGTACCATGCAAACACAGAGTTGTCCGGTTCCTCCTGTTTCTTCTCATGTTGTTGACTCACGTCTAGGGAGGCTAAATCAACTCCCAGGAGTTCAGCGATTCTTTCTCTGCCATAGATGTCTCCATACTTATCCAGCACCTAAACGAAGACATTACTTACGCATTAACCTGCTCCATGGGGCTCATTTAAAAAAATAAAACCATAAAACCAACCAAATCAAACACAACTCACCTTTCGTTTGACAAATTTATCCCAGTAATTGTTTGGGAAGGAGCTGCAAATTAAAAAAGGGACACCATGTATTGCTTAAATTAAGAAACAAAACCTGACACTATCAAGAGAGGTTCTGCAGACAGATGATCGATTTATCCACATACGGTGTATTCAAGACCAATCGATCCCACTGGCCCTTAATGTCATCATCTTCAGGCTGCTCAGTGATGTACAGGCCGTCAAACTCCAGCTTTCTTGCAAGTTCCTTCTCCCTTTTAAAGATCACCAGTGGAATCTGCCAAAAAACCATTTCAAATGCCATTTAACTGAGATGTGCAAGTCTTTGGAAACATCTGGTACCAGGTGCAACACTTCAGAAACAGTTTGTTTTTCAGAAAAAAAGTCTATATTTTTGAATCAAAGGTGTCAAATTCTACACACCTTGAGACAGTTGTAGCCGATAATACAGATGAATGAGATGACAGTGTGTAGGGCGGCAATGAAGGCCAGCGTAGGCTGCATGTAGCCAGTGCTCTCCTCTAAATAGAAATAAATCGGGACGTCTTCCTCGTCCTCATCTCCTCCTTCACCCGCTCCGGATCCCTCGGCCTCTTCTCCCGAGCCTTCAAACAACCCAGAGCCTTCGAACAGCCCGCTTCCCTCCATCAGTCCAGATCCTTCAATCTCCTCACCATCAGGCGGGGTGTCAGACACCTGAACAGAAGAATGTAGAGACAGGTCAGCTTGGTACAGTACAGTACAGTACAGTGGGGCTCTCTCACAGTCTATTAAACAGACATAATCAAGTACAAAATTCAATTGTGTTTCATTTGCTAAAAGCATAGAACACTAGAACAATTTAGTGTTAAGTGTATTATAGAGTCCTCAAGTAAAACATGGTCATTTAAATATAAACATAGTATTTTTTTACCTTGTAGAACAGCAGAATGAAGTTCAGGGCAAATGCAAGGAACAGAGCCAGAAAACGCAAGTTGTAGAAGTTTCTGGAGAGGTAGTTCTACAGAAGAGAGACAAGTATTTTTCAGCTAATTAGGGAGTTGCTACATGAAGAGTGTCATGGTAGCAAATCAGTTCTGAAACAAACATGAGCAAATGTGGTCACCATGAATTTATTTCTTTGGGTTTCCAACTCAGTCCAAATTTGAAAGCCTCCTTCCCTTCTTGTTTTCTTTTCTTTCTTTTTGGCAGATTTCTTTGGTTCTTCTGGCTTCGCTTCCGCCTGGACGGGGGATTCCTTCTCTGCTTTCTCTCCAGTTTCAACGCTGACGATCAAACACAGCGTGGTTACTGTATTATTCCTGCATTTCATCAACATCAACATGAAATCATGATGCACTTCCACTGCCACCTTTGAATTTGCCATGTCTGCTTTAGTTTCTCCTCTCCACATCCCCTACAGAGAGGCCCAGTTGTACAACATATTGTAATACTACAAGTGTACTGCACATTATATACTGGTAGTGATGTTGATGGTGCAGTATTTTGGTTAGCATAAGAAATGTCTGTATGGAAATGATCCGAGGCACGTACCAAAGCTATGAACTGAGAAAACAAACATCAAATCATCCCAGCTGAGGTCAAATATTCTTATTTACTGTATATTGTCATATATTTTACTCTCTCTGGCTAAAAGGTCTTGTCTGATTTCTGGACCCATGACAGAAAAAAGAGAGGCGAATTAACATGACTCTTACTCCGCCTTTTCAGGCTCTGGAGGAGGTTCTTCCACAGGAACGGGCTCAGGAGGTTTTTGGCTAGCTTCAGCCTCTTCTGGTTGCTGTTACAAAACAAAAAAGACAAACACAACAGCCACCAACATTGTTTACCAATGATGAACTAGATTGCTGACCAACCAGTAAACTACCTCACATTTATATACAGTTTTTATTCACTCTAAGGTTAAAAATACTCACCACTTTCCTCTTGGTTATGGGAGTTCCTTCAGGAGTTGGAGGTTCAACAGTGGCCTCTATACCCATGTCTCCAAGTCCACCTGGAGCATCAATACCTGGTATCCTCCCACCCTCTTTCTCCTGGGTGTCCTCCTCTTCCTCCTCTCCGCTCCCAGTCTCCCCAGTGTCCGTTACACCCCCAGTGTCTTGCTCTTCCCCTGTCCTTGGCTCTCCTGGTCCATCTCCGTGCACATCATCCTGTGTGGGATCTGGCATGCTTGCTAGAATCTCAGTCACTGTGATATTTTTTGCTCCTTCCACTAATCCACCACCAAACAGTGTTTGCCAGATGATCATAAAGAAGCCTTTGCACACATTGTAAATGAAGTGTAGAATACTCATCAGGATGGTCCAGAAAAATGTGGACAAGGCCACGACAATCTCCTTGATGGTCATTTTCCTCACTCTGCGATATTGTCTGCGGAGGTTACGGAAGGTGAAAATGCTGAAGAAGCTTATCATGCTGTTTATAAAGTCTGCAAAGGCAGAGCTGGATTCAGGCTGCGCTTCCTCCCCGTTGCTGTCCTCATCGCCTCCTCCACCTGCTCCCGCTCCTGCACCTGCCTCACCCCCACTTTCGTCTACTTCATCATCTTCTTCCCCCTTTTCCTCTTCCTCCTGCTCTGAAATTTGGGAGGCTATATTCATTTCAAAGATGGTGTCCTCACAGAAGTTGACAAACATTTCCATCTTCTCTGATTCACCGCCTTCATTGACAACGTCAAAGATAAACTGTCGTTTGGACTCTCTGACCTGGGGCATCTCCCACTGTCTGCGGTTGACTTCACTGATTTCAAAGTAGATGCGCTCAATCTTCCTGCTGGCGCCCATTATTTCAATGCGTCCGAGGAAGGGGCGGAAGTAGTTGAGCACGCTCTCCGCTTGTTCCAGGAAGTTCTGTAGCCTGGTGTCATGGGGAACGTGCTCAGACAGGTTGGTGAGCAGCACTGCTATGTTGAACCCAATGTCCTTGGCGGGTTCCTGGAAGCGATTGGCAAACTCCTCATAGTGGATCATGTCATTCTCATCTGCTTCGGAGCAGGACAAAAGGAACTGGATCTCAGAAGGGGAGTACTGTTTCTGACTGTCCATAGCTTTCTGGAAGTCCTTCTTGGAGATCAGCCCTCGAGGGTCTGTGACGTAATCCTTGAAAGCATCGGAAGCCACAATGTCTTTCAGTTTGAGGAACATGTCAAAGAACTTGAGGATCATCTCCACATTGCTGGAGGACTCAACCAACATGTCTACCATCTGGCGGGCAATTGTACCATTTACCACGTTTCCTGAATAATACAGAATATAATTTAAACAGACGTTTGAAAAGGACAAGACAGGAAGAGAAGACAACTACTGATAACCAAACGACAGAAAAAACATATTTTACCCTCAAGCAACGAGAGCAACATAACAACCATGTCTTTCTGTAGGTCAAGAAGCTCCTTCAGCAGACCAATCTGGCTGGAGTCCTGTGACCATAAAAAAGACGCACAAGAACTTACAGTAATGACAATAAATCTCATATCATTTGAAAACGTCACATTATATATGCATTTATAGAAATGCAATGGTCACTGGTGAAGTGGAAAACACAAGTCAAAAGTGTCAACAGTTATCACACAAAATTATATAGCAACACAAATACTTGTTATGATATAAGGTATACATTCAAAATACGGTGCGCTGCATACAGTCACAATCACAACAAAGAAGGTGCTGCAAAAAGAAGTTAAATGATCAAACCCTCATGCCGACAGAATCTGTAAAAAGAGTTTAGTAACCTTGAGTGTCAAAAGTGATGTCCTCCAGCTTTACGTAGAGCTTTTCTAATCTGGATAGTGATTTAATCCTTATGAGAGTAATTATTATAATTAATAGCTGAAGATTTTTGTTTCTAACAACCAATCAATAACCAGCCGCAACACTGTTGTCTCCGCCTGTGCAATGAAAAAGGTAACACGTTTTACGTTACAAACATCACACCACCAGCCAATACTCCCTCATCCAGAGAAATAGGAAATCAGTGGATGTAGTCTATGGTTAGAAAAAAAGACCACATTTTTAAACCAGTCGCCCAATCTTATTTTCTTTATATTGTATGGTTTGTGATGGATGGGTAATACTAGTGTTATATTGTGTACAAATGTTACATTAGTGCTTAAAGAGTGTTAACAAAAGCAACTCAGAAGCCACAAAGCAACACAGCACAAATAAAAAGCATATTCCTTCAGGTTAAGTGTTAGTCAACGAAAATGGCAACAGTATTGTAACCCCGGTTAAATGTGTGCATACAAAGTGGGTGTCACATTAAGATGTATATTCCAACACCAAATAATTTCATATTAAAGTGTACACTCCAACAGTGGAGGTTAAAAGTTGGCCCGTCTCTCAGGAAGTTTTGTAGTCACCTGCTTCTTTGTTATAAATGAATTGATTCAGCAAAATAAATGTTTGTTGTTAATTATAACATTACTTCAAAACTTTGTAGTAAAGAAAATATTGCTGTGTTTCATATTCCTTCTGCCTTTAGTGTGACTACAGACTACACAGTCACTACAATCCCATTTTTTCAGGTACATTTCAGGTCTGCAGGGAGGGCTGCCTCTCCATATAGACAGGCTTGAATAACTTGGATTTGGCAAACTGGCGTTTGCCCCTGTGCAGCCTGCTGTTCCGACATCTGGCAGGTCCACTCTCTCTATCCAAGAGACACTTAGCAGCGATAGCGAGAAGCATAACCCAGGAAGAGAAAGAATCTGGCAAGTCAGGTGGGACTGTAACAGCAGAAGAGGACAGTATGTTTACTGGGGAAGCTAAATGTTACAATCCCCAGTATCAGCCCCACTACTAAGCACTCGGAGAAGCCAGAAAATGCAACTTTACCAGGTGGACAATTTCCAGTTGTTGCGGTAGTGCAGTTACATGCAGAGGCATAGATCAAGCTTTTGGCTCAGCCACACTAAGCACTGATTGGTCTAATGGAGGAGCTGTAAAAACAAGACTTCAGAATCTGGTAAAGGTATGTGACAAGGCCTTACATGCTGCAGCATAAATCTTCTGAATGGACATTGTTTGGGAAAGTATTTCTGTTAAGTGTTGTTGACTGGTTCAGCTAGCTACTGAACGTATTGCTCTCTGCAGCTATATCCACTCAAACTCTCAAACAATGTAGCAGACTGTGAAAGTGAATGTCAAGTCTGCTTCTTGGGGGAATGCCTCCACCCTCCATGATAATGAATTTCTTGGTTCCAGCCAGTACTATAGATATACAGTACATTGGTTCATACCTGAATCACGTCAGATGCCATCAGGCCCCTGCTGCTTTTGGCTACATGTTTCAGATCCTGTAAGCTAACGTTTTGATGGTTGTCCCTAGCAACAATCAGGGTATCCTGACATCAATCAGTTCTGCTGGAATTCTTAACACTACTGGCCTGCAAACTTTGTCCTCGTAGGTGGAAATCCTCCAGCCCTAAACGTCAGTCAGGCTGGGCTTCTGAGGTAAAGTCAGTCCTTAAAAGTGATCTGATGCAACTAAAGTTAGCCTTTCAACAAGATCTTTCACAAATATTACTAATTTGAAGTGTGCATTTGATCAAATGACTAGAATGGTTACTGTTATGATGTGTATAATATGTGATATGTTACTTGAATTAGATGTGGTTGTTGTGACTTCACAACAATCTCAACAATGTGTTGAAGTACCTGCCTTTTAACAACTCACCTTTAACCTTGTGAATAGTTTTGTTCAGAAAGCTATTGAGTTTAGAAATGATGGCTGTCACTGAGTCCTATTTCTATGGAAGATTTAGCACACACCAATCAAGAATTAAAGTGAAACACAATCCACATTGTTTCATGTAGTTCATTTTTATGTATGCATTTAGTGTGTCAAATTATGTCAAATATATCATTATTATTATCATTATTATTATTATTTTATAGTATACTGGCAGCTTTAAGCGGCCCTCTGCTGGACAAGACTGAAATGTGATACAACTTATTAATGTATCATGAAAAAGTCATGTCACAATGAAAATGGACACATTCAGAAGACACAAAGGAAAGCTATTTCATTTACTTATGACACATTAATGCAGACATGCAAATGAAATACATTGAAAAATGTGCATTGTATTTATCTTTGCTTATTTGTTTGATTTGTTTTCATTTGGCCATTTTAGATCCTCCATAATATACAAACCTTAAATTAAGGCATTTAAAATTAGTATTCTTATTTAATTTTTAAAAAGCAGGTGGATATAAAACAACCTCATAAGAAAAACCAACATTGAATCAATTACAAGCTAGTAAACACAATATCACATCAATAGATAAATAAAATAGATACATACTTTACCCTGCATTGACCATGTGGAAGACAGTTTAAATAATAAATTATTCAGTTGTTACACAATTAAACATTTTCAAAGGCTCTTATTCATGACAAATATTTTTTAGATTGACAGTAAAACAGTGTTGGACTAGTACAGATTTCCACACTATATAATACACCTAATCTTTCACATTCTGTGCTATTATTAGAGTTTAGTTTTTGGAATTTCACTCTTAGAATATCCCCGGTTCAATGGTTTACCATGGTGCTTCAAATGTGATGACTGTAAACCAAAAGAGACGATACTTGTACTTGTAAGAATATCAGTTGAGGAAGCATGAGAGAGTAATTTTATGTTAGCTGCTTCATTTGTGTTAAGCGTATGCTAAGCTGGGAGCTTATTGTATGGATGAGTCATAGCTTGGCTCTTAACTAGAATGTATGATTAAAGGGTTACGCATGCATTTTACATCCACTGTGCGAATAATTAAGATGCGCCATTAGCCTCAGTCATCTATTGAGGATGACTGCATAGACAGAAAAGTCATGTGATTTCCTTCGAAGTATTTTGACCTTTTATTTGTAGCAATAAATTGGCTCCATGCAGTCTGAAACCAATGTGCTTCCCAGTAAGCTGTGACGGTGTGAACAATACCAGGACCCTGAAAGTGAAGCAGCTAAATGGAATTCAGACATCACCGTCACCAAGTTCTGTCCATTAAGAATTAATGTGAATGCGAAGAATCACTTTGAAACCAGCCCATTCTCGAATTACAAATGAATGGTTGAAATACTCGCTGAAATCTGAAGTGACTTTCCTCTGTAAATATTCAGGCGTACTATATGCAGTGTATACTACTGGCCACTATTAAAAGTGTGCAAGCATGTTTACATTAGGCTTGTGACAACTGGTTCTGTTCATGCACATGTAAGGAGCCATTGTATGGTTTATACTCTTACATGTATATGTACCCAGCGGAGGTGAACGGCACTAAACATCCACAGAAAGACAAAAACATTCCTGAAGCCTTGGCAATGACGAGATGTTTAGTGAATTTCCATTAACAAAATGCACAGTGAAACTCATGATAACAGCAGAGAGCCAAAATGAAACAGAAAATGAGCATCAATGCAGAATGGGGGCAACATTTGGCTCTAAATAGCATCGTGCCTTTCAGGGTTACCATCGATTTCTGTCAAGGTCACTGAAAATAAAATATGTCATGAGATCAAAGTTGTATAACATATTATATTGCATCAGTATTGATGATCTAAGTGTAGATGTCAGGTCAGTGAGCTCAATCCTCTTAGTAAGTTGCAGAAAGGCAACAATGATTTTGTGTTTCCTTTCTTTTACAGTTTAGAGCAAAAAAAAAAGTTTCATTAGTAAATACAGTCAAGTGTAAAACTATGTGCGTACCTGTGCCAGCTTCATCATCATGTGGGCAAAGACATGAAGGAATCCAACAATAGCATCCCACAGCCTGCTGTGGGCCAGAGACTGCTGGTTTCCGGTGCATGGGCCCTGAAGAGAGACACTGTGTGTTACACACATGGTAAACAACAAGGCAGCTGGGTCAAATGCATAATTTATAAAAATGGTACCTGAATGTATTCAGTTAGACTGTTGAAAATCTGTTTTGCCACTGTCATAGCTTTGGAGAAATTCTTTTTGCCCGGGTCATCAATGACGTCCTTGCCAGAGTAATACCAGTAGAAGTCACTGATTGACTCCTTGATTGAAAAAGAAATGAGAGGTAAGAATAGTATTCTCATACCATTAAAATACCACTGAACATTTTTATCTGGATAGAAGGTTTTATTTTTTGGGACATGAATCCTTTCTTGATTTAAATTACTTAATACAGAATACTTACAGTGTCTACCAGAGCTACCAAATGACGAGCCTTTGGAGACTACAAAATGACTGGGAAACCATGATCGAAGGCAAAGTTGTTTTGCAAAGTTGGATCAAACATGTATTATTTGTGACAATATAATCCCTGAAATTATCTTAAAACTTTCATTTTTTATCTTTGAGATTTGCACCAGCCCTTGGCTAAATTAAAAGTTTGCACCTGCAGTCGGAGGAGGTAATCTACAGTGCAGATGATGATGTTGATGGTGGTTGTGCTGCCGATCTGTGTCCGCAAGTAGTTCTGAAAATCTGCATCAAAAAAGAGATTATTTGGAAAAGTAGCAACGTTGACAATTTCATTAAGTTTATAATGTGGTTTGACCTGAAGGTCAAACACAGGTACGCCTCACCATTATTGTGACCCTCACAAAGCAGCTGCAGAAAGCGGAAGAGGTCACAGGTGAACTCATCATCTGACATCACTTTCTCATCTAGAAAAAGCAAACAAAAAAAGATGAAAATATTAAATCACATCTTAAAATGAGGTTAAAATCAGACTTATACAATGATAAAAATTCTTACTGGTAATTACAGAAACAGTTTGCCTGAGTATAAGCAGTGTGACAATAGCAAATAAAATTGATTGCTGAACTTACCGTAATCTCTCACTGAATTTTAATAATCCAGTAATGATCACTGGATTTAGTAATCACTGGATTACTAGTGGTTAGTAATCACTAGATTACTGGTAAACAACCATTACTGGAATGTTGCTTTTTTACAATCAATGAAATAATGAGTCACGCTAAACTGTAAAAATAGTATTATTAGAGGCTGACCAAATGGCTGTGGTCTGAGAATGGTGTTACATATATCAAATAAACATCAGACATACAGGATGCATCAACATCACATGCATACAGTTAAAGTAAAAAACAAGTCTTGCAGTGAAAAAGTAACACAGAAACGTGTAAGACATAAACTCAACATGTATAAACTAAACAGACGATAATGTGAAGTTACAGATAGGACAGACAGGTTGTACAGATAGACAGGATTAAAGTCAAAACAGCAGTACTGAGAGGTGAAATGGTCAGCTGGATTTTTACTGGTGGGCTGATCAATCAACCTTCTAATGTTTTTTTTTTTTTTTTTTTTAAACCTTTTTTAAATCAAACATAAACAATTAAAAAATATGGCTAGTAAGTATCAAATCAGGATGCATCATCCTGTCTTTAAGATCACTGCACCACTGTAAAATGTTCTACTGAAATGGTCTGTATTATCATTGCCCTTTTAAAATTCCAGTCCACCTCTGGCCGTAATTAATACAAACACAGACACAGAGTCATGCAGTAAACACAAACTTTTAGCCTTATTGCAGCAGAGTTAAATGTCAGAGAGATTGGGGCATTGTCCATCAAAATGTTGAAGGGAATCGAGCGTGTGATGTATATAAAAAAAAAGATGACACATTCTGAAGCAAACAACTTCCAACGGACCAGCACTTTGATGAAACGGTTTAATCTTTCAGATCAATCATTCATATCCCATGGTTTACAGAGTTGCGGACATTTTTCGATTCTAAGAATCATCATAATGCAAATGCGGAAGATTCTGCATTGATGACAGTGACAGAGCATAATCGCGAGTTTGCAGCCTACACAAAATTACAGCTTTCTAATGTTGATTGTTGATGTTTGGCCTTGAATGGACAAAGAGGTTGTATAGCTACGTTGTTGTCACTGTCTTGCATTGAATTGTGGGTCAATTCTAGTCTACATCTGGGGACATTTCCGATTTCTTTAACTTACTTGAAAGCACTGACTGAGGCAGATTCTACTCTGTTTGTAAAATGGTCCTCAAGACAATTACATAATTTGTTAATACAACAAATTTGAAGAGCCACATTAGCCGTTGAAAATGTAAGCGAACATGCTTAATGTTTATGTGGTGAATTGGGTCACACAGATTCTGGTATTGAAAAGATGTAGTTTTATAGTGTAGACTGTTGCAGTCTGAATTTCGAAAGAACTTTCTAATAGAAGTTCAGATTTATCTGACTGCTGGTATTCAAGTGAAACTCTCGCCAAAAAGCAACCTAGGCTTTATTTGTGAATGTATATGAGTCAAACCTTCGTGTAAATGCATAATTACGACGAAAGAGGAGGTCTGCTATTACTGTCCTAGCTGTTCGGTCAACACTTTTTGTCTGCCATGATGGCGGCGCACCGGAGATGCAGCAGCTAACGTGAGACGCTCAAAAACGTTCTTTTTAGTAAACTCTGTGTACACGAACAATGTTCTCAATGCTCGTGTTCATGTGTAGAGACCCTGGTGAAAGTTTCATGTTGTGTCGAGCCTTTAAAAAATAGTGATTTTGATGCTAGCGTCACAGTGCCCCTGCACTCCACTGAAAATTTCCTTGCCCGAAAACGAAACTACGGTAAATCTGCCTCTAAAAAAGTGCCTCTTTGGTCGTAATTATGAGAGTTTCATTTTAAATAATTAAAAAGTAGCCATCTGCGGTCATATATAGAACATTATGGATTCAATCTATTCTTAAATTATTGAATGCATTAAAATTCATTGTTCATGCGCTTAATTAATGAGGAATCTTTAAAAGATTCAGTTCAAGAGTATGTATTCCTGGTAAAAATCTGCTATATTGTTTCTATTGTGTTAAAAGTTTTTTTCAAGCTTGATGCACTTTCATTATTAAGAGGGACTGCAGCGTCAACAATGTTTGCAGCCATTTTAAGACTAAACAGCATCTCTATAAAAAACGTGACTGAACAATGGCGAAGACGTATGAATGTTGTGAATGGCCCCATCATTTGTCATGAAGGTTCCACTCACACCTCTAGTAGATTTCATGAGCAGAATAGACCAGATTCCATTCATAGCCTTTTGAAATGAACAAGAAAATATGAGGAGGAGCACGAGCTATGAACTAACAGATGGACAGAGGCATCCAATCCTCTCTTGGTGGAAGTTCAGTGTTAGAAGAAGAGGTGATGGAGCGAGAAGGACAGGGGAGAGAAAGAGGAATAAGAGAGCAGTGAGGCAGATGGACAGAAACATGATTTACCCCGATCTAGGTTCAAGTCTGAGGACCATGAAAGGAGGGACAAGGGAGAGGTGGCAGTGATCGTGGGGAAGGGAGAGAGGATCAGTGTGTTGACAACAGTAGAGGACTAAGAGATGAGGAGGGGGAGATTAACAACATTCCATGGCAAATTCATTCAGGTAGAACTTGTAATGAACCTCCAGAATTAGATGACAAAAGAGTAGGTGAAGCCCAATCATTAAGTCAAACGACTGGACATACTACAGAAAAACTAATCAAAGTTAAATTAAATGCCTAAATGTAATCATTTAAAGTGATTCAAGTGTTAATAATATTCAATGTTAGGAAACTAACATTCAACTAAATTAAAATTTGTACACTAAATGTCGAAGATGACAGATGAATTATTAGATGCCCAGACTGTCTTAAATTCATCTATTAATTCATGTTTTATTTTAATTGATTAATTGATTCTCTATGTTAATGGTGATGAGGCAAATACCTTATTTACAGTTTCTAATGAAAGCATCACTTGACCATTGACTTTTGACTATTCTGACTCATTACACTGTAAAATCTGATACTGGACAGAACAGAGCTGTCTACTCCATAATTACCCCTCCACAACGTATATGATGACTTGACTCTAATCTACATACACACAGAATGAACCTACTTGGGATTTTCTGGACGCACACAGTACTAAAGTCAAGGGAATACACACACATCTCTTGAAAGTTGTGGTACAATGAATGTCAACATTTAGTACTCACTGACTTTTGATCAGTTGAACTGTCTCTGCACATTATTTCGACAAACCTTTCAGATCTACTTTGAATGTGTTTACTGTGCGACGGCATACAAGGAACAGCAAAGCAGTCAACAGAAAATTCAGACAAATGTGTGCCATATTGTGTAATGAGATGGGTGAGTATTTAACAATGTAATGTGTGGCCTCAAATAATGGAGCTAATCTCATACGTGATAACATTAAACAATTACTGCAGTGTATGAGTGTAGAGACTTACTGGTGCCTTCCTCTGAGACCATGCCCAGTCCCTCTGCCTTGTTCTGCCTCTCAAAAGCATTTAGGTCCAGGACACTGCAGAGAAAATACACCTATTTCAAAGTCTGCACTCCCCACTCTTTGAATTAATACACCTAAGTTACTTCACAATTCAAATGATAAAAATTGAGTTCATGTACAGTATTGGAAACTGACCAGCATGTCTGCATCAATGCTTGCACACTCAGAAAGAAGCCTACATCCTTCTTATCCCTCAAATACTCCAGCATTTTCTGTTGAAGGATGAGAATATAATCCATTAGAAGTGTTACTTTAAAAGGTAAACATGTAAAGGTTTTGGTTCAGAACACATACCCTTTGGACTTCACTGTTTCCACCATTCAAGATAGAGATACCTAGCTTGAGGGTTGTAGTCACCATTGGGCCAGTTTCACCTGTATGAAAAAAAAAATGAAGTCGTAAAGTTAGTAAGGGCAAACTCAATCAAAGTGCAGGTAGGTTTGAAGGCAAAATGTGTTGAGTGAAGATGGGGAGCCAAACTACCTTTGCAGGCACTGATCATTTGCAGGACCATTTCTGCAGCACCACGATTATGAAGTCTGGACTGCTGGTACAGGAGCCTTTGTTTCTCCATTTCTTTTTCCTACAGCAGATGCAAATATTATGAGCATTTGTCGCTGTTACATTTGTCACAGAGAATTTAAATAGATAGAATGGACTCAGATATTTGATGAAGTATTCAGTGGCAGACTTCAATACACCAGTATTGTTGCGCCAACTATTTATAAATAAATATCATGAAAAATACTAAATCTGTATTGTTACATCTGTACATGAAATTCCTCCTTGGTTCTTGGTAACTACTAGTTCCAAACTAGTGACTTATTAAACCAGGTAAAAATGAAGAAATGTCTTGGCCAGTAAAGCAAGTCTGATGTATATATAAAAAAGGTTTGTCCATTCTATTGATTCATATTCTCAGTTTCAATTCACATTCACTCTCCTTTCACTCAAGTCCCTAACTTTTCACCTTATCAATGTCACTTACCTTTCATTCCTCAAATGGCCCACAACTGTAGTATCACACATACTGTATATACATGAAAAGATCTTTCAAGAGAAAATACCTATTCATTGTTAAGTTTTAAATAAACTAAGTTTAGTAAAATAAGATTTTCTTATTTTATTTTCTCTTTAATGTGCAGTTATGTTGTCCCTTTACAGCCATTTTTATTGGTTATTGCTGTCTATTTAGAGACCTGTCTGCCTCTTGCACTCATTCTTTCACCCCACTTTATTAGTCACGGAGTTGTTACACTACTTCTTCACGTTTGCTGGGTGAAGCAAGCGTTAGACTACAGGAAACAGCCCCATTGGCTTAACATCTTAGCCATACAGTTTACCAAAGTGTCTTGATTTTAGCATCCCTGCAAATAAGATACTTTGGACAAGAGCTGTAATCCCACTGTATCAGAGATATTTCTTTGGCATCTCACAGTACTGTGCCTTTGCCTTGAGAAATGGTTTGAAATATTCACGCAAAATACACTTCTGCTTGTGCTAATGCACATGGAAGTCAACTAAGAAGTAATTGTCATTTATAGAATGATAATGGCAGTCATAAATGAATATCTCTGAATCCAGAGGACAAACTGACATTCCTCTGATCAGCCACATCACAAATCAACTTGTAGCAACCCACATCCTGACCCAAACAACCCCCCACCCTGCCACCCCTCCCTCCCTCCCTCCCATCCCACACTCCACCCCCCTCCCACCCACCCACATATGCCTGGCCATGCTCTACCCACTATGTGTCGGCGTGGCTGGACCTAAAACTAACACTGCAGTCCTGACTTTCTAGTGAAACCTGATAATGAACGATGCACTATACAATGTGTGTGAACGGACTTTTAAAACTCTGACTATGTGTATGAATATATAACTTAAAACGTTGTTCTATACTGGCTTTCACTGTAGTCTGTCAGTATGCTATGTGAGTGGGGGAAGGGCACATTGATCAGTAGCATTCAGTTATTGAAGTCTGGTGTTATGAGGGTGAGAGGGATTACATGGAGCAATGGAGAAAGAGACAGAGAGAAAGACAAATGGGACAGCTATATAAACTGGGAGGAATGACATCACTAGTCAATGAGTTTGTGTTAAATCACATTCACTGACATTTCCAATAGAGATTTGATTTTTTCAAATGACATTTCTAATGTCTAAAATTTTTGTACAGTCTTTTAGCATGTCTATCTCCCCAGTTTGACATAAGCCCTCACACGAAGGCATTTTTTAAAAATCCATTTATATTTTTTAGTAGTTTAAAGCGACAACACGCGTGGACAAAGCACAAGGTTTATGGTCAAACAAACAAATATCTCACTAGTGTTCTTTAATAGTTCAGCTCCTGTTGCTTCAAACAGTGAAGTTAGCACTGGGTGTATCAATGAGTGCAGTGTGTGAGACTAATAAAACCTGATACAAGGAATGCGGTAAAGGCGTGCATGCTGGCAGCTGGTGTTGCCTTTCAGAATAACCATAAAGTATAAAAACCTTGCCAGTCCACTCCAGAGGAACAGATAGTGTGGTGTCACAGGCTGCATTAGTCTTAGGCATTGCTTTGATTGTGCCTTATAGCATCCATCAAGCTGAGTTGAAAATTGTTTTGAAAAAGTGAGTTAAAATTAGTGTGTTTTGATCACTATTATTATTGTTGTTGATGTTAAATTACATTAGGTTAATCCAGGCTAATAAGACCCAATCCAGAATCAAGGCACAAAAATTATATTGGAATGGAAACAGGTCTTGGAGTGCTTGTCAATGAAGTACCAAAGCTTTTTCTCTCGAATTGTTATGGGATTTGAAAATGAGGGTTCTTTTGCAAAAACAGTTATCTCTGGATTATTTGTTTTAGTTTTTGAAGTTCATTCCATGAAATATCAGTCAAAAGTGTGTTGGGTTGTTTTGAAAAGACATCTCTCGTTTTTTTTGTTTTTTTTCTCCAAAAATCATGTCTTTTATTGTTCATGCTGATTTTAATCAGACTGGGTTTATTCATTCAAAGAAAAGTGATTACCTGTTTTTGCAAATGAACTCTTCATATGTTAACTATTTCAGTTAAAAGAAAATCTGGATTGGAGCTTTGAGTTTTCTAAATGAAGCAACTCACAATGAATGAAGCACAACATAGAAACAGAAGAGACAGAGCACAGACACAACAGAGAGAGGTACTGAGACAAAGAGAGAGATGTGGTTGTGAGGTAATGTTCCGATGATGAGGTCACTCAATGCATTGAGAGCTACCGCTCCACTGTGTTCCTGGTCCCTAGCCCCTGGTCGCCCATTACCAGTTCTGACTGTCGCACCTCAAAGGGCAGCTCATCCTCAGCATTTTCCACCATTTCCTCTCCCCCTTCTTCTTCCTCACCAATATGGCAACTCTAAAATAAAATCAGAGGAATGGGAAAAATTATGAGCTTTTTAAAGTACATTTCTCACAGAACAAACCTCAACTTGTAGCCAACATCCAATGACTCACCTTTGCCATAATGTCAGCATATGCCATATAAAGATGATCTGTATCGAGTTTACTGAAATAGGGAAGAGAGAAGACAACGGTAAACAAGAAATGACATGTCGCCCTGTGTGAAAACCACAATTCTGAGATCAGTGTGGTTGTACCAGTGAGGACCTGTCTAACCTCTTTTCTGTTAAAGCAGTACGACTGAAATGCAGAATTAGCTGGTGCAGGGGATCTGGCTTTGTTTCCTTTTCCTCTTCTTCATCTCCTTCCTCTTGTTCCATTGCTTTCTGAAGTTCAGATTGAGAGGAAGTGTGAGCAATGGCACAGAAAAATAAAAAACAATAAATTCAGATGAAGCAGATGTGAGATGACACTCACAGACAAGTCATCTATCATTCTGTCTTCAAATGAATAACCCTCAGTGTGAAGCCAGTTGCGTTTGTATCCTTCCAGGAACATGTTGGAAGCTCTGTGCCTGTAACACAAAAGACACAACAGAACGATCTTGTGTTTGCACTTTTGAACATCTGTCGTGGTTAACTTTAATGAACAGTCCATACTCCACATGTAAGTTCTGATAGCTTTCTCACCTTGGAATGTTGTACAGTGGCGTCATCCTAAAGCAAGCGACTACAGCCCTGCGCCTCTGCTTCGACAACAGTTTGTGCCACACCATCTTCTTGGATTTAAACGGGTGCTCCGTCTATACCAGAGAAGGTAGACATTCACAGTGTGGCCAAAAGCTTTCTTATGCTAACTTTTTAATCTACCTCAGGAAAAATTATATATGGTTTACATATTATATGCTGCAGTTAAAAAAAACAACCTGTCACAAAAGCTTAGTTTGTAGAAAGTCCTCTTAACAAATAGATAGATTTATCAAACTAAATGGATCTACTACAGTGAATGTGGTTGAGACTGGCCACTCACGAGTTCAAGGTGGTAGAGCACAGCAGAAACTTCCTGCACTCTCTTGACAACTTTCACTGGAGCGTCAGCATCCTCAGCCTTTCCTGCCATCTCCTTGTAAAGGGCCATCTGCCAGCGCATGGATGGGTTGTCCACCTTTCCACAACACAGGGATAAGGAACTCAATCACTGCAAATCCATTTCCACTGAGGTAAATATTGTAAGGTACAACACTATTACACTATTAGACTAACAGTCTAGGAATTATACCTTGCCCTGGAGATGAAGGTTGTTCTGCAGGAACTCTCGTACTTCTTCATCAGTGTCTCTCTATAAAGTAAAAAGTTTAATCCACCATTATCTCCCGAAGAATAGTTTGGGAGGTAAAACTATTATGGAATGGTTACTGGATTAAATTAGACAATAGATGTTTACTAGAGTCAGAAAAATAATACCAAAGAGTATCTGATCTTGGCCAAGTTGATAAGCTCCTGATCGGCGGGAGAGCACATGTTGAGACCTATGGGGAGCATCTTTTTCAAGGCAGCCACAATAAGTGAAGTCTGCACAGAGTAGCGATCTCCCCGCCTCTTCTTCTTGGTGCGTTCGGTATCTGAGCCTCCACCCTGAGAAAAAGGACAATATAGCACAAAGCATTCACAGAATCTCATAAAATGTCACAGGTATGACACCACAGTCAAAACTGCTTTGCATCAAACACATGTCAGCCTTGATTCAATACCAGGCAGTCACTTTCATGGATATAAGCCCTCATTACTACTTACACATTCCTTCAAATAATGCTAGGAATGACTCCAACAGCACAAACAAAGATAATACAACTGTCGCTACATAGTATAGACCCGTATATCACGTCAATATACAGTAAACATAAGATGAGTTTGTCAACACAGTCAGCAGTCATCAAAACTCATAACAAACCTTGGTGATTTTTTACGTACTGACAGTTAAACATCATCCTACCTTTGAATAATGACTGACTGCACATTGTTTATTATGCAGTAACAGTACATCTCTCCATGTTGAAATGCCCAGCCACATTCTATGGGGATTCCTATTAAACATGCTACTGTGAATAAAGTGCTCATATTTGGATTTCTATTTCCTGTTTTCCCCCAGATATGAAATTATTGTTTCTCTGAGCTCAGACTGGTAAGTAGAGGGAACAGTGAAAATGTGGGGGCAAAGTGGGGATATGGCTGGGAAGCTGAAAGGAAAGGGTCTCATAAGAGAGTAAATCACTGACATTGCATTTACAAAACATGCAAACAGAAAACATTTTTCATCCAAGTGACAACCCATCCAGCATTCCTTTGACAGGATAAATAGCTAAAACAGACTCAGATGTTGTTGTTTTTTTTCTCTAAATGTGAATTTAATTCCGTAACAACTTGGTGAAAGATTAAAATGTTAGATGATGTTACAGACCAAAACTCTTGAAATTAGAGTTAGAAAGATTAACAGCAGGCTGTTAAAATCACACAACTACTGTAAAACAAGCTGTCTATGGGATATGTCCCTGTGCTCGCCTCCTGAACTCATGTTCTGTTTCGGTCAGAGTTCAGTCCTTCTGTCATCTGCTCTTTCTGGAGTCCTCCAAGATGTGCAATTGTATGTGAGGGCTTAAAATATAAATGAATTAAATTCGTAATATGAATGTTTAGTCTATTAAATACATGCTGAATGAATAAGTCACAGGATCTTTCTACTTGAATGATAAAAGTGTTGATAACAGGATTGCACAACTACTAACATCAACTAACACAAAAGAATAGGGTGCTATTTTAGAACATCAAATAAGAAAATCTAACTTGGGGACTGTATTGATACTGATACTTCTCATACACAGGAAGTTCTAGAGGCACCTAATATGGCCACTTAAAACATCCAAAGATTATGGTGTTGATTATAGTGGCCTTAAAAAAAGTGTCTAAACTTTTACCTTGCCTTGTGAAAAGTGACAGCTAGATTTTGCAGGTAGGTCTTTTAATCAATTTCCTGGGACCAGAAACACTCAGACAGGTCCATTAAGTTGGAAAAAGAAACAGCAAACTCTTCGTCATAGGTGTTTGTTAGGATGTCAGTGTCTGACATGTACAATTAAGTTTATCCCAGAGGCATGGTAAAAATGCAGATTATGTTATCTATGCCAACAGGGGTCTTTCATCTAAACAAAACAAAAAAGGCTAACTAGCATGGGATCATTAGAGTTGTTCACATTACGTTTAGTCACGTTTGCCAACTTCCATCGTCACTCTGTGACTCTCTCCCAGAGGTTATAGCGACAGGCGATAAAATTAAACGCACCGATACAGTGAGTAAAATCATGTATTTCTCTTGGTTTAAACAGCAATGGAAACATTAGGGATAATGTAAATACATGACTCAACTAAATATATTACAAAGGTCTTGTGATTTTTATTTTTTATAAACATTTTAATGCAGAAATGTTATCATATTATATGTTTATATAACAAACACTAACAGTGCCAGATGTACATAAGCCACTGCTGCTGCTTCAGTTCAGAGCCAGATGCAAGTGTGTTATGGAGGACTAGTTTAGAGGGAACAGAGTGCAAAGCATTTGGGGGAATAATTTAGGTCAAAAGAGTGAATTAATGTGTAGGTTAGGTACATGGTCACTTTGAGCACATTCTGAAGAGGGAACCAGAAATCCACTTCAGTGATGTTAAGCATCAAGTCTCGTGTTAGTGTGGATACTAGGGGGTGTAAAGGAAACTAAATCATGGTGTGAAATGATATTTCCAGAGAGGAGAGAAGAAAGAGCACAGAGAAGACTAACATCATCCCCTAGTGGCAAAAAGCTGCATTACAAACGCTACGGGTCAACCATCCTTCAACAAAAAGAAACAAAAGACATACTAGAAGACTCCAACTCAACTATGTTCAAAAAAGAGCAAACTCAGTGACAGGATGATGGCACTGTGCTTTCACTGCCACCTTGGGCTTGGTGTAAAGCCCAGTGCCATGAGCCCAACTCTACAGCTGAGTACTTTCATCAAGCGCCTCCAGACTCCCCCCCTCACACACTGGCAGGACTGGGAATGGCCCGGAGATGGGGCCTGCCCTTTTGTCCAATGATCCTTTATGAGAATAATGTGAATGTCCTCCTAGTGCATATTAACTGCAGTTGTCCCTTATGTATAACTTTACACTAGCTAAAAACTATAGTATGTAGGCATAAATCAGTAGTTTTGTGTTAGACTTGGAGTGATCCAACCTAAGAATGTGTGTCAGATCACAAGTGCAGAGCCTCAGTGAAAGTGGAGACAGTCTCCATCTGTCGCTCCTTTGAACAAACTTCTGGCAAGGATTTACATATTCTATTAATATAAATAACTCTATATTTATAGCAATGACAAATTCTCAACTGAGTTTTGTTCCACTCATTAAAGACTGCAAAGAATTCATGACTCAGCAGATGGAGCCACATGTACAGAAAAGCAGTCACTGAAATAGTTGTCTCTGGTCATGTCTCTCTGAATGGAATGTGTGTGTTCCTGCGTGTGTCTGGGCGCATGAGTACACTAGTGTGCATGTGTCTTTGTGGGTGTATGTGGATCAGATGTGCCAGTGTGCTGGAGGGGTTGATGAAAAGCTCCCCCAAAGTGAGGTGCCATGCGGTCAGCACAGCGGTCGTGCAGGAACAAAGTCTAACCTCTGAGTCCCCGCCCTGGAAACCCAGCCGCAAACCAAAAGAAGAGGACAAAGGACAGCCAAAGAGAGAATATTGTTAACACAGCTGCTATCGTTTTTTAAATTTGCCAATTCAATTCAACCCTCCAAATGTGATAGAAGACTTTGCTATGTTTTTACCAAGCCCAATAAACAAGTGTATTAAAAACAACACAAACAAAATCACAAACTAACAGAAACTTTTAAAATTCTGTACGTGATGCGTAAGTGCCTTTATGTTTTAGACTTCATTGATGGACTATAGTCAGTCGCACAATATTTTGAATACATGACCATTTATAAATGGACGGTAAAATGTCGAAGTCTAAAGAATCTTGATAAAAATAAGGGCACCAGAAAGGAACACACACAGCTGTTACACAATACGCCTGATTTGAAATCGACACTTAACCAGTCCTGCCGCAGTACTGGTTCTGCCTTTTATTAACTCACCTTGCTCATCTTGCTCTTGCTGTCAGCAGTGAGGAATGACATGTTATTGATCTCATTCATCACCACAAAGTTCTGCTCCTCTCGCTTGAAGTTCTACAATAGAGCGAGAGAGAAACAGGATACATGATCTGCAGCAAAGGATGTGAGCCGCTATAAATGGATGCATTCAAAGGCCAAATTAACTCACATGAGATTTGGACCAGAAAATAAAGACCTCTCCAACCATTCGGAAGAGCTCCTCTGCATCAGGGTCTGGGCACGTCAGCCACCTTGCCCTGTAGCAGCACAAATTATTTTAAGCCTCATAACAAGCTTGCCTGAACAATTCTGAAAGGATGAGTGCACTGTTTTGGAACTCTATCAGAACCGATTCAAATCTTAAAAATGGAACTGTATTGTACCTGTTGTTGTCCACATATCGAATAAGCAGAGGATACAGGGCGTACAAGTCTCTGCAGAGGACAGCAAACTCGTCACGTATAGTGCCGTCCTCCTCATCCCCCTCTGATTTCCCCTCCATCCGCAAATGGTCCTCCTCAGCCACCACCTTTGACGTGCGTTTTTTCAGCTTCTCCATTGTAGGGATAAAGTGGGACTTGAGCATTTCTGGCTTTGCCCTGCTGACAATGGGCTGTGAGAACACTAAGAGAGAAAACAAATGTAGTCATCTTACCTGTACAAAACCACACTTCAGTGAACTCTGTGGAAAAAGAGTTTAAAAACAGTGCTCACCAGCCAACCTCTTCATCCAAGAGGCCTCATCGATACCCAAGTTGTTGACCACAATTTTCATGATGCTGCCCAGCAGCTGGTTGAGATGTTCTGATGTGACATCAGTGCAGAGGCGGCCCTCCATCTCAGGGAAGTTCTCAAGTCCTCTCTCCCACCAGCGGGGCAAGTAGTTACACAGCATGGGCAAAGTGATTTCAATCACGTGAGGCATCTCAGTGTAACGAGCCCCGGATTCTGCCAAGTCCCCAATCTCCTTTAGCAGAGCATCCAGCTCTGGGATGTCTGGGCATAATTCCTGGACCTCATTGGGAAGGCCCAAGACTTTGAGATTCATAGGAGAAGTAGTGAAAAGTCAGAAACAAGATTTTGTCAGACAGAAAACAAATCAGAGGAAAAGAGTAATGCACTCACTGGCTCTCTCCCTGGGTGTCTTTGTGGTGTAGACAGAGAAAGCATTGAATTCATTCAGATGGGGCTCTAAGTAAGCCACTGGCATAGCTGCTGCAAGGTGAGCCAAACACTCTCCAAGAGCGGGCCTTTGCCTGTAAATGTGAAGGAGATGTGCATAAAATACACCCAAGTATCTACTTCTTAATTACTTGTAATGTAACCCGTAATTACTTGTAATGTGTGCATCTTACAAGTTACCTCTCAACATGTGGATTCTTGACAGTCCCCAGGGAGTAGATGCTACACATGATGCGATAGCATGACATCTGTAGGTCATCCACTGCATGCAAGCAACAGGTACAGCAGTGTCAAGACGAATGAATATGTAAACAACATGGAAAATCAGAAATGGTACAGATGTGAAAGCACTCACGCATGACATCGTCTCCAAACTGGTGCTGAGCAATGTGATCGAACAGGGAGGTAAGCACTGGGAGCAGTGCAATGGTTGTGTAGTTAATGTTCTGGGACACGCCTTTCACTTGCTATAAAGGATCATGACTCAGAATAAGTTCAGATGTTTAACAGATGATTAGCAAAAGTCAAGGATAGAAAATTTGTATTCAAATATGGTTTCCTTTTACCTGATTGCCTTTAGATACTTTGCCCAGTTTGAGGTTCTCTACCATCTTCTCTATATCATCAGCAGCACTCTCAAAGAATGACCGCAGCCCCGCTTTCACAATCTCAGGCCCTGACTTCATCACTGTCCTAATAAAGCAAATAAGAAAGATAAGAAGGAAAAACATTTTCATCTTCAAGGGTAATTCTGCTATTTTTAAACCTGGGAGATTGTACGTCATTGTATTACAGTCAACTCTGCTTTGAACGAATAATAGTCCAAGGACACACTATAACTCACATTAACTAACCAATCAAGACAGGAGTACAGCAACTCCACTGTTTTGTAAGGTCAAATACTTTTTCAATGCAGTCTGGTTGTGATATATAACGGCTCCAGGTTTATTGAAAAGAATTTTACTCTTTACAAAATCCTTCATCTCTGTGGTGATCCTGTCCCTAGTGAAACTTTTTGCCTTTCAGTGGCAAAAACAAGCCCTGTAAGTCAGTACTTTGACTGGCGCAGTTGCCCTCAAGAATTACGTTGCAGCTATTGCAGCCCATTTCAGGCTGCCAGCTGCGACAATCTACTGGAGCAGTTCCCAAAATGTTGGTACCAATTAGTAATTTACACACCAAAGCATGTAGAAATGAGTCCCTGGTTTAAAATACGAGATACATGCTGGTGAGAAAATAAAAAAGATATACTAAACCTTGCATCCAATGAGCGTGCCAAGATGTGAAGACAGTTAACAATTGCTGAAGCATCCGTGCCTGCATGTACAAAACAGTTAGGCTGTTATGAGATTGTTTTGAGAATTCAGTCATCACATACTATATATAAATATGAAACAAATGCAGGTGCACTTGCTCTAACCTGGGTGGACAATATAATACAGCCACATACGAGAAACACAGAAAAGAGGGAAGCGATTCAGAAAGAAACTGGTATCTTACCAAAGAGAGAAACTCTGTGTCTCACCAGGGCAGACATTTTACAGAAGATACTAAGATGCAAAGCAAAGGAAAGGGAAGGAAAAGAAAGGAAAAAGCAAGGAAAAAGAAAAGGAAAACACTGATAAAATGGGAAAAGAGATAAATGAAAAGAATATAAAACATTACATCTGTGTGTGTTACATGTGAATAAGAAAGGGGATCACCTAGCAATCATCTCCTTCTCCTTATTTGAAGAATGCCCACCACTACCAAGAACTTTTGCGGGAGTCGACAAGAAGTAGAGGCAGTGATTTTTGAAATACTGGTTGATTAGAGGCATCAAGATCTGAGAGGCAGAGTTTTTACATTTAGTACAGCAATGAGGACAAGTTAGGTCTTCAAAAGTGTGACCAATCTAGCATTACACAACAGTCTCACCTTTGCAAAGAACTTGATTTCCTGCTCATGAGGTGACTTTTCCACTCGGCCACTGCTTACCACAGCCTCTGTATTGCAACAATATGATAGTATCACAATAATGCTGAGAACAACACAGGTCTGTCAGATGTCAAAGTATTTGTTCTTCATGCCCCACAGTACCAAGATGAGCGATGAACTCCTGTGCAATTTCCATCCATTTCAACAGCTTCTGCAGGAAACCATATGCAAATCTCTTCTCGATGGATGAGATATCAGACTCCATATCTTTCAGGCCCCTAAGAGCAGAGTATAACTGTTAGTATTTTGTACGTGCATTAAACATAATTTCAGAAGGCAAATTTCAAAATGTAATACAAGTTCAAAATTGGTTCCTTTATAGTCAAGGGTCTATGATCATAAACAGAAAGCATTACCTCAAACTACAAATAACTTGCTTGCTATCTGTTGGTTTGTCTTTATAAACAACATCTTTTGAATTTTCAAGCATTGCTATGATTTGTTACAACAACATGCATGCATTAATCAGAAACTATGTTTGCAGATTAAATGGTTAAAATGAACTCCCTGCTAAATGTGAAACATACAAATTGTTCCACTGCATTGTTACCTTGTGACAGCATATCCATTAAGCTGCAGGAACTTGAGCAGCTCATGAGCTTTCTCTCTATCTCGCGCCTTTTCTTTTGCTGTCAGAGTGTCATAGGGCACCAGCAGGGGATGTGTTCCACCTCCTACACAAACAGAAGAACAGTCAAAACTCCTGAAGTAAACAAAATCAAATCTTTGTTCAGGTTCCCCCCTCTAAAGAAAAAAGGTCCTACCTTTTGCCTGCAGCTCCATCTTTTTCTTCCGTCCCCAGGTGTTATGGTAATTTTCTGCCAGTTGCTCTGCCATAGACTATGAACAGACATATATGAAACTCTAAATATTGATCAGATGCTGAGATTATTGCACAGAAAGTTCAAATATTTACTATTTTTACATACGTGCAGATCTCTTGAAAGAGCCATGTGTGTGATATCAATGGGCTGTGGACTGTAGCCATGGCTCGGGTCATAGGTTGCCTAGAACAGAAGGAGTTATCATTATATGCTACACAGTAAAAAAACATTATTAGTATTGGTACATTTATCCAACTGCTCTATACCTGTGCAGTCTGTGAGATTTTACGTGATGCTGCCTTCTTCTTGTCTGACTCTTCATCATCTCTAGCTTTATCGAGATTCCACTCCCATGCGATCATGGCTTTGATTGACTCTTTAATTGGCCAACGGTAGATCTCTTTGTCCTGCCAGAAAAAAAATGTCAGAGTGATCAGAGGCGGGGACTTGAGGTACTTAAGGTATGTACAAGAAGATTCCATGTAGAGCGTGACTATGAACCTACCTTCTCTGAGAAGGTTTTGTAGGGCCTGAGCATGGGATGGGTTTTTGCATTTTCATCCAGCGCCTCACCATATGACCAGTTATTCTGGATCTGAAACAAACACAATATGCTTTATTGCTGTTATTCATGCTCACAAATATCCAATGGCTTCCTTCTTACTTGCGCTAAGCCTGTATTCATTTGAAATTATAAATCCTATGCTTTCTAGCACATAATGTATGGCTGTTCTGAATAAACCAACTAGGCATGTTGCTCCTGAATTAACTGAAGAATGGTATCAAAATATTATGGGTGATTAAAATGAGTGAAACACAACGTTTTACCTTTTCGAAGGCCCATCTGTCGTGTGTATATTCAGCATATTTGTTGATGAAGGGATCCAGCCTCTCAGGAATGATAGTGCTGTTCGAGGAATAATCAAGAGCACAGTTAGCGTTCAATTATTTTACGGTAAGATACTTTATGTCAAAGACCTAACGACAAATATCGTCTCACTTCGTGGTCTCTACTGGTTTAGGATCAAAGTTTCCTTCTGCATCTACTGAAGCCTTTTTCTCTGTTTTTGAGGAGTAGCTGGCGTCTACATAGTCAGGAGGAATGGCTCCAGCAATGGCGCAGATGCATGGCATTGAAATTTTGAAAATCTCAGCATCAAATTTCTGGAAACACAATGACAAGTTGTTACAACATGTCCACATACCATCTAATGTACAGAAAACGAAAACTCTGACTGTGCAGTGACTCCACCTTGTGTGCTAGTGATTCAAAGATCCCCCAAAACAGTTTGCGGGTCAGATGCAGCTCTTCTTCTGATGCCACTCCAAAGTTGGCCCAACCATTAGGGAGGCAATAATATTTCCAACAGCGCTCATAGTGATTGGTCAACAGCTGCAGGAAGCAAAAAGATTCAATTGAAAGAGCAAAATGAATACCATAAGAACATGTGAAAGCAAAGGGATATGTTGTTTAATATTTTTAAAATAGTGAAAAGTTCCCTTACCTTCAGTGGCATTTTGGCATACTCATTGAGAATGGGCACATCAAACACCAGCCGTCTCAGAAGGTGCTGAAGCATGGATGGACGCAGATGTCTGAAAGAAAGATAAACAAAGAGAACTTAAATTATGACCCTGGTAGCATTAAATTACATCAAAAGTTTGCAACGGTTAGACTCACTTGCACAAAGCCATGAGGCACTCTTCAATGATGTCTCTTTGGGCCTTTGTGAATGCACGACCACGAGACAGCCGGTAGATTGTGTGCAACATGGAGTCAATCATTATGGCACGGTGGTCACTGCCAGCGAAGAGTGGGGCACACTTGGTAATGAGAGGTAACACGGCGGAACACAGGTAACGGTTCAAAGCAAGGGCCATCTCTGTGGTGCTGAAAGCAACCTGTTGAACAGAAAAATCCCACAGTAATGTCATAATCCTGCCCTGCAATTTTCTCCAAGGTCCATACAACTATATGTATACATAGTGTTAGCGGCTCACCGTGTCCAGAGAGGCAGCAGCCCTCATGTCAGGCAGAAAGCCCACCTCCAGCACATGGAGCAGGAAATCCTGGTTGTCAATACCATATACTCTGTCCAGGAACAGAACCATGGGAGCCTTGTGATCTGGCACAAAACTGGCTGACATCTTTGGTTCTATGATGCTGTTGTCTAAGAAAACATACAAGAGAAATCATTAACAATATGCAAAGCTGAACAAAAGTCAGCTAGTGAGTGAGTTGATTAAACCTTGATAACTGTGAGTTAGGATACTAACATATTCTGTGTTGATTAAAAGAATAAACACTCATTAAAGTCAGCTAACTTAATATATTCAGCGTGTTCACCTTTTCCAAATGAAGGAATCTGAACAGGAAGGCTGATGACTCCGACCAGATCCTCAAGAGGGACCAGAGACCTCAGGATGGCCCTGATCCTCAGAGCCTCACCTTTACCAGCCTGAATCAACTGTACAGACAAAAGCTCATTTTTTAGGAAGACATTTCCAACTATATTTGCTATACCTGTATCTTTCCAGTAAGGTGGCAACTAAACAGCTTACGTGCATCTCTGGAGCGCAGCGTCCCAGCAAGTCAATGAGGGCAGAGTAGAAAGACATGATGGCATTTCCTAGGTGCACCCTGTTCTCCTCATGCTGCTCCTCTCCTCCAAACCTACCAGCAAAAAAGAAAGTGCCTTTCTGCTACAGCAACACTTACACAGCATTCTCTGGTGCCTCATTAAATGCCATCAAAAGGCCTTCGAACCAAAGCTGAAAGCTCTTACATGGGAAAGCGTCTGTCTTTCTTGACACTAGGACCATCCCTCGCAGGGTCCTCTGATATTTTGATGGCCTCCTCTATTGCAGCCAGCAGACCATTACCACCCTCCCCTCTTAGGGCTGGACCAAAGCACTCAGGTCTTCGGATGAGGAGACGTACCACCACGTTGGCATTCTCTTCCACGCTCTCTCCTACAGGAGGGAAGAAAAAATTATTAACTGTTATTAAGAAGGGAGAAAAACGTTAGCAAAAAGGGTAATATAATTAAATATTGCTTTAAGTAGCAAATTAAAATCTGACCATTTACAAATACAGCAAAGCGAAGAAAGTCAAGATATTTCTCGCCGCCACAAGGATTCCAGCCGATGTCAGGGTAGCCTTTAGACAGCAGCATTGGACAGCTCTGAAGTCCACATCCAGCTAAATATTTCACCACCTGGAAAGATATCAGTGAACTTAAGTGATGATGAATTTAGAAAAAAAAAGGCATTTTTGTGTACATTCATTGAATTGTACCATTTCTAGGTCCTGCTCTTGAAGGGCCAATGCCAGCTCATTGTTGTCAATGCAAGAGGCCGCAGCCACGTCCAAAGGTGTGGAGCCCCGCATTCCTGGAGAATAGCACAGAATGTCCAGTTTCATCACATTTCACATGTGAATAAATCATCAAAAATTGTGCTGGAACTTGACAAAAGACAATCACCAAGGCCGATGCCACTGTTCTGGAGAAGGTAGCTGAGGTGGTCAAACATAGAGCGCTGATTTTGGCGACTAATGCGACAGAAATAGCAGAGAAAACGGCAGCAGTTTGTCACCACTCGAGGAAATCTGATCTCCTGTTGGAAGAAAGCAAGTTACAAGGTAAGGTACATATGATGTCTGTCTTAATGCTAATCTAGTGCTAGTCAAATTTGTCTATTACCTGGTGGCAATAGAAAGCAAGGTCTACCTTACAATGCAGTTGACTAGTATATAAAATGTACCTTTGAGTCCCCACCGCCAAGTACATTAACCATGACCTCCATGACAGTTTCATGCATGCCCAGAGCTCGCATCAAGTTGGGGTGCTGATAGAAAACTTTATTACTCATGATGTTCCTGAAGAAGACAAAAAAATGTTTAAGTTTAATTTCATCCTCATGTAATTACTTGTAGCCAACTACTTCAGAATACTACATATCTTACCCAATGCTTTGAATCATAAGCCTCTCCTCTTCTGGACCCATCTGGACAATAAGCAGTGAGCGGATCTGACCCAAACACTCCAGAAGGTCCATGGTGTCATGAATTGACACTTGGTTGATGGTGTAGGCCTTGGGAAGGGCACGCATGAGCTCACCCAGCCCATCGTACTGCCTGTGAAGAAGGCTGAACATCATACGCACTAGTTCGGGGTTCTGGATAAATGACTCCTGGGCCCAATGGATCATAGTGTGTGAAATCAGCTCCTGAAGCGTGCCTGGTAAACAGTACAAAGTATAGTGAGTTACACAAGTGTAAAAAAAACAACTTTGTATCGTGCTTAAGTGATTACAGAGGATATTTTCCATAATGAGGTGGCAAAAACTTAATTCACTTGCTCATTGTCCAAGAACAAAACACATGACCAAATAAATCCTCTATTTATAATTCACAATAGTTATGTAGTAATGCCCATTTTCCTGCTAGTGTAGCTGCTAAATTAGGGGTAAACAATGGTGCTGCTATATGGCCAATAAGTACCTTCATGTCTGGTGATTTCTTTTATCTCTTTGATTTGAATATATATTCTGAGATTCTTTTTGTTTGCACACTTAACAGGATGACTGAAAATCTTGAAAATAAAAGACAGTTTTATTGGAGTTGGAGAGGCTCACTTGGTTTTTTGTCTTCCTGAGGCTCAGGCTCCACCTCTACCTTCTTCTCACGGAAAGTCTTCACCTTTTCCAACAAACGGCGCAGTCGCCCACGGACAGAATTGTCCACTTCTTCCTCTTGTTCTTCTTCTTCAATATGAACTCCTGAGAATGAAGTTTTATATTATGATACTGTAACTTCAGCAGACTTGATACTCTGGAAGAAGACTTACCGCAGTGTGCAAGCAGAGCATTATGAAAAAACAGCATAGCGTCGCGGACTTCATCAGGAACGGCGCACTCTTCATCCTCTGCGCAGTTCTTGAAGTTCATGAGCATGTTGACCTACACAACAGCAAGTAAGTTCATTTCATTACAACTCTGAAAAAATGTACAATACAAACTTTGTGACTTAATGACAGGAAATGGTATTTGTGCTTTGTACCTGCTCCTGTGGTGGGGAGCGAAACTCGCGGGTCTTGCGGGCCGTCTCGGCTGCACTCATGGTGAAGGCCAGCATGAGTTCATTGTAGCGCTGCCTCTGGTTGGACTGTATCTGGCTGACAAACTGGTCTGAAAAGGCTGTGATGGCCTCGACTCTGTGGCGTAGCTCACAGTCACAGAAATACTGCAGTAGAGTACACATCTAAAGGACAAGAGGAAAAGTGAATCACTAATATTATAATAACAGTATCACTGCAAAGATGTGTTTTGTTGTACTGTATATCCTAAAAGGACCAGTCATACCTGCAGTTTCACAGACTCCGGTAGCTTCATCTGGAAAAGTCCTTGCTCTAGCTGTTCTTCTTTATTCTCACCGGCTGTCTCTGCTGATTTCTCCTTCTCTGTTTCCTCAGCTCCTTTCTCGCCATTTACTGGCTCTGTCTGTTCCATTATTTCTTCATGTGGTATGACGGCTTCTGCATTCTCTAATTCTTCCTCTTCCTCCATTTCTTCCTCTTCCTCTTCACCCAAGCCATCATCCTCATATTCATATTCCTCTTCTTCTTCCCCCGTAGCTTCCTGTTCTTCTTCCTTCACGGTTCCTGCTTTTGTCTGTACTTTTTGATCCTTCTCTTCATTTGAGTTGGTGTTCTCTTCGCTGAGTTCCTCTGCTTTTTTCCCACTGAAGACGACGGGCTCAAGCATCTTCAGAATGTGTGTGACATCTTCGTCATCAAACACGCCCATGATGAGGAGGGTACTGATAAGCTTCAGGATCGGAACAAAGTGAAACTCAACACTGCCTCCCACAGGGTCTCTCATGGCTTGACCTCCATCTTGCACAGCCTCTGTCAGCATGTTCAGGGCCTTGGTCTTCAGCACCTGGTAATTGAAGCAAATTTAAGATTATTAGCGGCTCAAGAGTTCCCTTAAAAGACCAAACCTGCTCAACCTCACCTGTAAGGGAATAAGTGGACTCAGTGTGTAGATGTCTTGATCTGTTCCAACAAACCCAACGGGGGAGAAATGGAGTTTGGGACGCAGGCATGTTGTGAGGCCGACCCCTGGTAAGGCATGAGATCTTTCAGTGTACAGACTGATACTGCGCGTCTGGTCTGTCATTGGAACAATGAACTCCTTGTTGGTTCCCAGACGATTCCTCTTGGCAGACTCCAGGTGCATGCTGATGAGCAGGTCGTAGAAGCCACTCCTCATTGGTCCAGGTAGGTAGGTGTTCTCTATGGCGTAGAACAGCTGGGATTCATCCACATGGCTGCACAGAGCATGAGCCACTCGGTTGTTTCCCAGAGCACAAACTGAGCCGTACAGCTTCAGAGTATGATAGTGAAACTTCAGCAAGTCCATACGTTCAGAGAGCTCCAGGATGTCAATACACCTAGACGATGCAAAGGGGTTTAAGTTTACTAAAAAAACAACAACACTGCAACAATTTGAAACTCCTGTGTCAGGTAAATGCAGAGTGATGCAGCTCTGACCTGTTCTCCTCCGGGATGTGGAGGGCCATCATGCTGAGTGGCTCCTGACACTGTACCACCCAGCCCAGTCTCTCACTAACACGTCCTGTCTCTGGAGCCAGGAAGTTGTTCGGCATTCGGCTCCAGATCACTGGCGTTAACATCTGGACATCCAGTCTAGGAGGGCACTGGGGGACAGGGTTCTTGCGTTCGCTTCGGAACATGGCAGTTGAGATTGGCATTATGTTCTAAAGGAAGACAGTTACACAACAGAGTTGGGAATTTGGCTTTGTAAGTCTCGATTTTGAAGATCGGTGCAGACTGAGATTTTTTTGTGACTGACCCTGAGCTTGCCAAGCTCGAACTGAATCATATTCTGACTGGAAGGAAGGGCAAAGACAGCTGGAAACAGTTTTGTGTTGGGCTCCACCTGCAAAAAGGGAAGTTAGAGATGTTGCACTAAATTATGAGAAGACTGCATAAGGAACTTTATGAATACTAGACTGAAGCTGTTCTGACCTGATAAAACGTGTTGATCTCTTTTCCATTAGCAGTGAAAGTCATGAGTCCTGTGTCCAAATCAACAAGACAGCCGATCACAAAATCCTCTTGACTGACTCTGGTCTGCTGGGAGCTGCTGAACTCCCCTCCACAAACCATGTAGCAGTTACTGCGTTTTATACTGAGCAAGACAGACAAAAGTGTCATGATTTGATACGTTTTTCAATTTGAACATTGTTTTCAGTACTGATGACTTTGGCATTGTTAAGACTATTGGCTCTTGATGCGTGAAGATAACACACCTGTCATGAATGTTGCCTTTGTCATCACCGACAGTGACTGTTACATTTCGCACTTTGTTCATGTCAAAATGAAGGTCATACTGATGATAGTCAGGTGTGATCCAGCCCACCCACACACCACCGGGCTCCTGCCCCGCAAACACTCGCACTGAATAATAGTACTGATAAAGGAAGAAGATGGATGGGAAATAAACATTAGTGCAGATTAAGCTGAAGATGATTAATTCAACTTGAAAAATCACGTCATCAAATATTGTTATGTTAATTCATCTAATCTAAAGAAAGAAAGCTCAAATGAGCAAAGTGGAACCATCATATGGTTGTGAATATGTTAACCATAAAAACATAAGTCATACTGTAGTGGTGTTGAGGATGATGTCGACGTCATCCCTGTCATCCGGCACCACATCCTCCATTAAGCGGGGCATGGTGGGTACAACAGGAGGTGGAGTTATCAGTGCGGCCTTCTTAGCCTTGAAAAGAAATCTGTCAAAAATACAGCAGCATGTTATCCCAATTGTAAACTTCTTAATCCATACAACCTGCAGCCCGCACTTTCCATAAATCTACACAAACCCTTTCTTCTTGCTCTTCTCAGTTGAGGCATCCTTCTCATTCTCTCCATTTTTGCTGGCAGGAGTCTCTTTGGGCACAGAGGGTTCCTTCTTGTCCTCCTCCTGCTCTTTGCGAGACGCTGACTTTTTGAGTATTTCAAAGTCAGAGTCTGGGTCCACCTCTACCACCTCATCCTCAGGGATGGTCAGAGCACGAGTGAGAAGGGTGGTCCCTGCAGGGACTTTGAAGCTCTTATGAAACTCAATTGGCATGCTGAGTCTGAAGAACAGCAGATCTGTGTTCGCGTTCTGGGAGCCGAATGTCTTGTGGGTCACTTTGAGACATGGGGCCGTTTCCACCGTCCCATCAACCCGAGACACCTAAAGCATAAATGAAAGTGGGGAAGGTGGTGGTCTGAAACTATTAACCCGACTCATAGTGGTGAGAAAGAAATATTAAATTCAAACACTGCGGCAAATAATGCACAATACCTCTACGTGAGGATGCTCAGTAGGCACATTGATGAACTGGGGAAGGCTCTTGCTGAACCACATGGTAATGTCTCTTTTCATGTTGATAGCAAAGGGTTCAAATCCCTCCTGCAGGCCACAGATGGTAAAGTAACGAAGACTGCTGACGTTCTGACCCAAGTTGATCCTGCCGACCTGTGACAGGCCCAAACTGCATACAGGTATGAAGCCTAGGGATGGTTGATACAAACATGAGCATACATCAGGAAAAAAACACCTGGGAACTTCTCTTGATGTCAGTTGTTGCTATACTTACCCTCTCCTATCTCGATATCTTTAAAGGCCATCTCCGAGCCTGAGTCACTGATCAACATCTCTCCATTGAGAGTAAACATGATGTTCATCTCTGTGAGGTCAATCATACAACCCACCACATCACCAGACTGCCACTGACGACCAAATGGCTCATTTCCCACATGCCAACGTTGAGCCTGAAAAGGAACATTGTACATTTTAGTGTTTGGTATTACAGAGGCTTTGAAATCCTTCAAAAGCAGGTAAACTAAGTCTTGCGCCCACCTTGAAGCCGTTGAAGACATATGCCAACTCATCTGCACCAAGTTCAGTGTCAGCACGAACACTAGGCCTGGCCCAGCCCACTCTCATCTCCCCGACTGTCACAGCCTCAAACTCAAAGTACCATTTCCCCTGTGTGACACCATAAGATTTCTCCGCTCTGAACACTCTGATCTTATCTCCACGGGAGCTTCCTGGTCCGTCCCCGCCTACATGAACAGAGACACAGTAATTATAGAAAAGAATAACAGAAAAGCTTGTAGATTCCGTTAAACGTCTGTAGCTTTAATCTTGTAGGACTCTAAAAAATACATATTCCTGCCATCCTGCTTGTGGATAGTTGGGCAAACTTACTGCTCTCCTGGTCAGGTGGTTCTATGTTGTAACCATATCCGATTAGAGTGCGAACAGCTGCACAGACAGTGTCTCTGTTTGTCTTCTTAGTCTTTTCATCCAGTAGGTTGTAAGGAACCAGACGGGGATTGCGCTTGTTCATTATATCCTACACAAGAAAATAATATCAGAGACAATAAACTTTGATACCCATTAAATATCTACATATATTATCATCATAGGGACCTCTCCATAAAACAGATGGTGTTACCTGCACAATACTGTATGTCCAGCCCTGGCGAACACGATCTCTTGCCCACACATTGTGTCCGTTTTCTGCCAGTCTCTCCACTAGAGTGTTCTGATTCGGAGTCAGCTTGACATGGTTGAGGTCCAGAGGGGCTGGCTTATACCCGTTAGTCTGCATGTAACTAATAAACAATGCTTTGAGATCAGTATGGGTCCTGGATAGTCTTTATAAGGCCATTCGCAGTATATGTGATATAAGAAATACAGTATTTAACAGATGAAATGCCTTGCAACTCACGTTTTAGGGAGCTTGTTCCTTTTCAGATTCTCCTCTGCTTTCTCATCTCCCATTCCCACATGACACCCCAGTGCCAGCAGAGTCCTTTGAAGTGAACCACACGAGGCATTAAAAATATGAAGAGAGGAAAGAGACAGTGCTGTTTAAGAGAAGGAACTGACTTACTTGAGTGTCTCTCCTGACATTGCTAAATTGTAGTTCTTCTCTGGTTCAGGCAGACTCTGGAAATCTACCAGGCAGGGGTGAAGCTTCTTGTTGTCATCACGAAACTTGACAATGATTTAAAGCAAGCAAAGTTTTTTTTTTTAGAACATTGTTTTTGTACATGACAGTATTTTCTATGTGAAGGATGACTTATGCTGAAAACACTTACAGGTCCAAAGGTCCACCCTTGTTCAATGCGAGTAACAGCCCACAACTCGTGGCTATTTTCTGCAAGCTTCTCACGAATACGCTCCAAATGAGGAGGAAGAACAATCTGAAAGAATTACAAATTCAGTGCTGAGTAAGACACGAAGATGAAAAAAAAGAGATAAGAATAAAAAATAGTACTTTACCTGTATAGTGTCCACAGGGCAGGGAGTGAAGGCTGTATGTGAGAGGGACTGAGTTGGACCCAAAAGGTTGCGGATGCCATCAAAATCATGCTTATACTCCTTGATTGGCTCAATCCGCAAACGGTCCCTGGGTAGCACGGCTTCATAGCATGGAGCGTAGCCTGGCGGTGGGAGGAACTTGAAATCTCCATGACGCCCACCAAGGAGAAATCGCAACCTTGCCGTACGAGTGGAAACCTGACATTAGCCTCGTATGTCATAACTGTACTTGACTTATAAGTAAAACAAAGAAAATTATATAATCATTATCAATAAGTGTCTTACGTAATGCCTGCAGAGAAGCTGACAACAGGGAAGAACAGGCCGTCCAGGTTGAAGTTCTCAAACATGCCCTGAACAGGATGCCCATTGATACGGAAGGAAATGCTGGGCACGCTCAGATCCAAACAGCAGCTGACCACGTCCTCTGCTGCCAGGACGTGCTGACTGGGTGAGGCAACATGACGTGGAACACGTCCTGTGGACATATAGAGCAAATTAATTAGTATTTGTCTGTTTTCTATATCTTATAGGCATCATGTAGCAAAATGCATGTAGAAGACAATGCAATATATATATATATATATATATATATATATATATATATATAGTTGTTTTTTTTTTACTTTACCTGACCAAAGATGAAGTCCATCAAATCCATAGGAGTAGAGGTCATCACCGACCCCGTTACCCCCCCAGCCTTCTCCTCCACCTGGGTAAGGACTGTAGCCCTCTGTCAGAGCCCAACCCACACGTAGGTGATATGGCTGAGCTGTAAGGAACGGCTCCACCTGGTCCACCATCACTTCAAAATACCACTTCTTATACTGAGTGGATCCTTCACAAGTTCCCAGGAAAATGTTGGGTCTCATGCTGGGGGGATTAAAAAACAAATACCTAACTCAGAGCAGGTCTTTGGATAACTGGGCTTCTGCACAGAACAGAGAGCACATCATTTTCAGCCTGTGCTGAAGCTCATACAAAGTGACCTACCTGGTTACATAATTGATTATGTTGGTTTGAAGTAGAAGGTCACGACCTGGTAACAGATTCTCAGTGATGAGATTCTGATTTGACCTTACAGCCACCCCATTACACACACAGAGAGAGCAGAGCACATCCAAAACCTGGAACAAAAGTTAAACAGGAACACCATGAAGGTCAGTCTGGTGCTGCCATGTAGCATCAGATTTGATATATTACTACGTATATTTTACATATCAAGCAATCAACAGACTTTTCAGGTTTTTCCAACATGCTCAGCTTCTTAAATGTTCTTGACCTTATGATTGCGTCCATGTTTATCCAGCAGAGAGATGATTGATTTGATGTGATTCTCCTGAATGATATTCAGCACCTCTGGACTCTCAATCAAAACACAATACAACACCTCCAAGATTCCTGTCATAGAAAATGTGACGGTATAAAAACATATTTACATTGCCTGTACATATTTATAGGGCACAAAAATACACTATTAATTGTTGCAGGAATGTTCTTTTAAATTGCATCATATTACTTTTATATATGTATATTTTATGCTGTTTGTGAAAAATCTAATTCACTTTCAAATGTAAAAAGACTAAACTGATGATTTATACAAGTGAGCAATACACAAGCTTTCGTCATTCAAAGTTATGTTGTCAATCTAATACTGTATATTTTGGCTTTTGGAGAAAAAATAAAACAAGAAGCAAAACTTAAATTGTAGATATAAATAAACCTCCAAATGTCTTAAATACCTGAAGATGCCTCCAAACGATCCAACTTACTGACCAGCCAGTCAAGGTTATCACAGAACAGGGCACAGTTGGCACGATTACCTCTGATCAAAGACGCTTCACAAAGGAGGAGCAGCAGAAAAGAGTGTTAACCCATCACAGTCACAAACGAAACAGGGGACTTGGTATCGGTATCATAAAGGTTCATCTTAAACTGCCATAAATGCATGGAACAAGTCACCAAACGGGCATACCTAGCAATTCATACAGTAAATTGACTATCTCCTTCCATGATTCTGCGGCTTCTTCCCCGGCATACTCTGAGAAGTGGGCTGCTGTGTTGTAGACATTGAGCCGATCGACACAGTCCAGGACATGAGTAATCATTCCCTGTTAAAAACAACAAAAATCTTACAGAGAACTGAGATACTTATATTCAATGCAAAATATATTTGCAACCAAACATGCATCTGTTATAAGTTTTAATGATCAGTAGACTGACTTCTTCCTGAAAGAGGTTCTGTCTGTTCTTGAGGGAGCGAAGCTTGAACTGTTTATCCTCGTGCTCCAGCTCCTCCTCAGGGGGTCGGAAGTAGAAAATTAGGTCCTGCAGGGAGAGAACCACTGAGTCCATGGGCAGAGATGGGGGGTTGGCAGACTTGTTTTTCCCACTCAGAGCATCGAGACCTCTGGAGACATGAAAAGCAAAATGATGAGAAAACCATAACAGGCTGGATCTAAATAATTATGGGCATCAACAAAGATTTGTATAAAACAAAACTGAAGTAGTGCTACTTGATGAACTGGTTGAAGAGGCCTGTTGTGCTGTAAATCATTCTAGCAGCTTGAGACTCTTCGGTCTGAGATCGAGCCACAGTGAGCGCATCATCCATGTGACCTTCTTTATGGAGTATGGCCTGAAAATTTAACACAGGTGCTCTTATAACACACGTATATACTGCTGTTACTGTTTCTCCAGCAATTAGCAGTAGTTTATATTTGCATCAAGAAGTGTGATTCTGCTTTACCTTTCTCTTTAGAGGACCCAGACGGGCAGATTTGGCATCAACAGCAGCGTATGTAAGCCAGAGGCCGGATGAAACATGCTGTACGAAGCACATGGACTCTCCATACTTGATCTCAGGCGTGCCCATGCCTTCAACGTCTCGCTTCTGGGTAACTTCAATTTTCTCCTGTGGTTTCAATAAGAACATTGAGAATATCAAGAATCTCCATACCTCACAATTAGCTCTCAAACGCAGTTGTGGCACAGTTGCCTTTGCACGACAATGACCTTCGATATTCTGAAGCAGAAGGCTGACATCTTGGAATTTGCCTTCTCCGCATCCACCAACAGAAGTCCTTTCTCCTCATCCAGACAGAGGTATCTCCCTGTCGTTATGTGACGTATGCGGAAAGACTGGCCCCACTTAATGTGACCTCCACTCCAGCTACGGGCAGGGATAAATGAATGAGCATCAGCATACTGTAAATCCGACGAACTGGACCATGAAATGCAAGAAATCAAGAATCTCACCCGATACGTAGTGGCTCAAGTCTCCATAAAGATCGAGCATGACTGCATACCGCCCCTCCTTCGTAATGAGCAACTCTGAAAAAACAACAACATGCGAGTGAATGATGTGACACGCATCAGGAAATTTAAGGTTCACAAATTGCCCTCTTCCAGCCAGCCAATGGTTTAATTTATGTCATTACACATGTGTCACTTATTCCCTCACTATGTAGTAATGCAAACTGCAAGCACTCAGAAAAAGTCCTTGTGGTGTGTTCAAGGACCTTATGACCCTATGACCGCATGACACACAGCACCAAAGGCACGTTTTATAATGCAGGAAACATACAGAAAAAACATGTTGTATGCTTTGGGAAATGGTTGCAAGCGACATAAAGTGTTGAACATAAATGACCAAAATCTGTTGGTACAGTAATCTACTGGTAAATTAGTCACCTGCGCTGGTCGTCCCCTGGGTCAGCTGCTGGGATTGCCAAACACTCATCCATGTGACCATGGAACAGCCGGATCACATACCCTCCGGTCAGAAAACCTGGAGGAAAATAGTCAAACTACTTGGAGAGTGTACAGGTTTATGAACAAAACATACTTTTATTTCCACCAGCAAGATCACAAACCTTCAGCCAGCTCACATCCAGACATCACAGGGGTCATGGTCCACAGTGTTTGCATGAAGGATGCATCTACCATCAAGTCACCACTGGCATAGGACAGATGCTGAAAAGAGGGCGGGTGGTTATACCGGTGAGATTAACTGACAACAAATTGTCAGTTATAGTGCACTTAAATAAAGCCATGGTTACCAGGTAGCGCTCTGAAGAAACACTGACGAGAATGAGGTCATCTCCCACCCTGACCTTCTCGCCTTCAGACCTTTGTTTGGAGGCTGGATGGATGGTCCACCAGCACGCCTCCCCTGTGGTGGATAAATAGATTTAGAATACAGAAATCAACATGGGAGATATTGTGTTTAATGTTCAAGGTGCACCTGTGGAGTCTTCCTGCAAGCCCACATCAAAAGCCAACTTGTCTGTCAGTGAGCGCGAAGTAGTCAAACAGCTCAAATACTGCAGCACAAAGAGAGGGATAAAAAGTTAGTGTAATGAGATGACAAACACTTCAGAGAATAAGAAAGTGTAGGTAGATCTGCTGCTTTGAGGAATGGGATAGAGCCACATATTTGACAATAAATGGGCTCACCATGCTGGAGTGAGTGTGTTTCAGGAGGATGGCATGTCCATACAGCAGGGTTCGATGACCCCCACCTTGTGACGACTGGGAGAAGGGGGCAGAGGCAGTTTAATGTACAATGGATGAAATGAGATTCACATCAAAAGTTGCCACTTTGAGCAATTGGAGAAATAAAAACCACAGCCACGTTACTATCTTATTATTATAAAACCAAGCAAGGGGACAGTGAAACTCAGAACAGTTGAGGGCAAATGAGCAAAACAAGTCCATCCAAAACATCCAAAAATACTAAATTTCTTTTTAGATCATCATTAGCGTTCGTCATGTTCGTTGTATATTATTGTTATTTATCCATTTGAAAGTTGTACTAACAAGTTTACGAAATGTAGCTGCAATGCAGTTATGACAAGAACTTTCAGCATGAAGCAGTGGACAGAAATTTCATGAGACAGGGACAACAATAAAGACAGAGCAAACATACCCATTTGTCCAGATCCACAGCCTAGGGCAGGTGAGAGAGTGAAGTGAGCATGTGGCGTCAGGTCAAAAAGAAAAGAAGCAGCACAAATATTCAGTTGTTGAATGATATAATACACTGCATTTGTTTACTGTATATATCCCCTGGAGAAGAGGCAACATGTGTGTCGTACCTCATCCACAGAGGTGTTGGACAGCATCTCCTGTAACGCCCGTACTGACAGGGACTGCTCCAAAATGAAGCAGCAGATGGCGAGGTCTGGGGGGACATTCTGAAACGCGGAATAATCATAAAACCAGATGAACAGTAGCAACTGCAGCTCTTTGAAAATTCTACAAAATACATTAAGCACCATGTCCTTTCACTACCTGAGCGTTTGAGGTGGTCTCAAGGAAACACAGACGATTGCCAAATCCTTCACAGGACAGACAGAGCTTGATCTGTTCCTTCAGAATAGATGCAGTACACTGCAGCACCACCTGATCATCCTACAAAGACAAAACAAGTCCAAAGTAAAGGAGGGCAATACCGGGGACTGAATTGCAACAAAGATTCACAAGCATGACCTCACCCAACCTGGACATAATGACATCTATTACACTTTGTGCAGCCTCTTCTGAAGACAAAAATGGCTGTTGACAACTTGCTGTACATATGCTGTACTGTAGCACTCTCTAATCAGTGGAAGTCCCCTTTAATTAATTCTGCAAAGCTTGGATTACATTATGCCGCTTACATTTCATGGGTAACTATTTATGATCAACCAATGTGTTTTTTACAGGGCTGACACCGATACAGAGAGTTAGCAATCAAGACGACCAATGAAAACCAACACATTTGCAATAAAAATTAAAATTTGGGAGTCAAATTTTGTAATAACCAGAAATGGAATGTAGCTAACTAAGTACAATTTATTCAAGTATTTTACTTGAGTATGATATTGGGGTATTCGTACTTTACTTGAGTGTTTCTATTTTCAGCTTCTTTATACGTATACACACCACAACATTTTAAAGGCTAACGTTGCACTTTTTACTCCATCACATTCATTTTATAATTTTAGTTACTCTGCAGATTCAGATTATTTGATTTGATCACAAACAAACATATGAAAAACACTGATTCCGCTATTTGGACAAATGCAGAATATCAGATCAGACTACTGGCCAGGCCAGCATCCTTAGCAAACATATCAAACATGCCACTCATGAGTGTAATAGGACAAATCCATAAGACCCATGTTGCCTCTATATTTGCAAGGGGTGGCATTACAAGATAAACTAATCTAGAGGTGGTTACATACCAAGGCTTAAAAATGTCTGACCTTATCTCATTACATAAATAAGATTTTATTTTGTCCCAAAAAAACTGTCAACGGTGTCGCATACATAAGTGACATAAAGTCGGGATAATTCATAAAGAACAGAAAGCTGTAAAAGATCTGTTTCCTTAAACTCCCCTAACCTTCACTTGTGTTTGTCTTTTAATATAGTTCTCTGTCTGTCACTAGGACAGCTCTGTTCTCCCCGCCCCTCTGGCTTTATGACACCAGTCACTCCCCCACCCAGCTCTCTATTTCAGGCTGCTGCACCTGCTGTTCACACAACCCATTTGGGAAAGCAACAGATATTCAGGATTTGACGGCCAGGAAAAAAAAAAGAAAAAAGAAAAATGGCCTACATTGCACTTACTCGATAATGCAATTAGTCAGTTTGCTGAGGAGAGGAACATTTGCAAATTCACTTTGAGTCTCCTCAGCGCAAAACATCACGCTCAGCTGTTTGCATTTCTATCTGCCAAAGATTCTGGCTCACTCATATCCTTAAATACCAGTTACCAACATAACAAACAAACATAATTTCAGATAAGAGTTTAATAAGTTTAATATTTGTATTCATTACTATTCAATTGGTTGAGGAAGAAAGTTTATATCAGTAATTATTTTGAAAGGGTCAAGTGGTTTTTAAATTGTGTCAAATTTGTTTTGATGATGGATTTATGTTGTAGGTATTCTGAAAACCCAACTCTCAAGTGAAGTCTGTGAAATGATTGTTGTGGAAAAGATAGTGAACATTGATAATAATAATAATAATAATAATACATTTTATTTATGAAGCGCCTTTCAGGACACTCAAGGACACTTTACAAAGGGACATCAGAATAAAACAATGGATAAAATAATAATAAAAAATTTTAAAAAATCAATTTAAAACATGACCTGACATTAAAATGATGACCATTGTTTGTCAACTGCCGGAACCTAAAACTTCATTTATAGTTTGAGCCTTATCACAGTTGGTTCTGAAGCTGTGAACTGGCAGCAGATTCTGCCCGATATAAACGGCTGATACCTTGAAGATATAAACACCTTTTAGGCTGGATGTTGACGATAAAACTAATGTAATAAATTATGCTTAAACAGGTCAAGTTAAACTTCAAATTCTGCAGTGTGAACACTCTCATGCATAGTGCAGCCACTGGCATAAACAGGTTGTTAACACATTTAAATTTACATCCAAGTGTGTGTGTGTCCAATTTAGATTTGAAACATGTGCAATGATGAGGGAAACATGCAAACTCCAGACAAAAAGGGCTAAACTTTGTGCACTCTATGTTCAAGTTAAAGCTGCAATACAGTGAAGCAGTTCTGCCACTGCTGCTACAGAGCAAGACTACCCAAAGGTCTACTAGATGTTTAGTTGTTGTTAATATGAGCAAGCGGGCAGCGTGACAATTCAATTACGGCAGCATTTTTCAATCCTGCCTCCTGCGCTGCAAGCTTTAGATGTTTACCTGATCCAACTCACCAACTCACTCGCCATTAAGCTCTGCTTGAGCTTGGTAATGACCAATGTGTTTGAACCAGGTGTGTTGGGGCAGGGAAACATCTAAAACATGCAGGACAAGGATTGAAAAACATTGAATTAAGGGAACTTAGGATCCCAGTACCATTTTGCATCTTAACAATACAATAGGTGTTTGCTTTTGACCCATGTTCTACAAAAAAAAAAAGTTCAGGCCGCTATTAAGCACGAGTTTAAGAGAATTTGTATCATGTCTGTGTGGTGTAAAAGGGAGTTGATGCAGTCTGTTTTTCGCTAAATCGGTCTCATGTCATGTCGGCTACAGAAATATCTAACCGACACAGAAGACATGAAAATCAAGTCAGAAGTGTAATATCAGCAAAATATCTTAGACCCTTGAACAAATTGGCATTCCTAGCATAGCATACAACATAAGTAAGTACTAAGTTTCTGTCACCTGCTGTTCCTGAGTTACTATGTAGAGAAGAATGTGTCTTCAGGCACAGACCAACACCAACTGACTGACAGACAGTCTCACTGAAAGACAGGCCTGACGACATGAGACTAACAGCTGGGTGTTCATCCAACTTCCACCAGTTTTTGTAAGGTTGAAAGTATGTATGAGCTAGTATAAAGAACTCTGACAAAATGTTTTGAAACCAGCATCTGATAATCAACACTGTTGGTAATACTCTAGTAGTAGAGTGTCCACATGGACTGAAGTAAGCAGGTGCTGAAATGGGGCAAGCTTTGAACCTGTTAATCCTCACACAGTAAATATAGACCGCAGCTGAGTTCAGGGTGAACAGCAACAGACTGACAATAACTTTATGACACATTGTTAACATATTTCACTTTAGTGCTGTTTCAAACCATTACACAGTGATAACCAAAAATGTTTTCTAAGTATGTAGCTGCCAGATTAAATTGAAATTCTGTCACCTCAGCACACAATCAAGTGGCTACAAGGAACCGAGCTTAAAGTGATACTAAGAATGTAGCCTGTAGATTATCAGCACCTGGCTGATGCTAACATCAGGACTAAGGTTACCATCATCTAGAGAAACTCAAGTGACACTATGTGGAACACCTACAATAGCTGGGTATCAGCGCTGTCTATCCAAATAGAAAGTGTTACACACAGTAGACTGCTTGCAAGGCCACAATGCCCTTCTGCAGGCTTGGCACAGATCTGGGGAAATCTGATAGCTTAGCTGTGAGTAAACAGCAAAAATAAACCGCCTGAACTGAATACTTCACTGAAACATTATAACAAAAATCAATTTAGTAAAACATTTTTAAAAAATCAAAGTCAAACTTTAACTGAAATCCCTTTTAGCAAGAAACTGATATTGAAAATACATGTAGTCTAAATCACAAATTGGGGCTGTAGTAGAAGAAGACCTGAAAATGAAAGGACACCCTGTGGATTTATCTGAAACGCTCATATCACATTTGATGTATTTGAGCAAATAAGTCCTTTAATAATCACCAATCAAACAAAAGTTTGGAACACTGCAACCTGTCAGAGTAATTTATTTCTATAAAAAAAAAAGGGAGCTGGAGACGGGTGATTATTATTCTTCATGAGATAACGGACTTTGAAATGAAAGTCTTCTGACATGAAATCAAGCAACAAACAGGTGAATCAAGAGGGATCTTTGCTTAAGTTTACCAACCATATCAGTATTATTTTGCTTTTGCAATACTCCAATCAAACCTGTAAGCATGGCACAATTGAGTCCAATAGTTAAGAATACCATTCACTATTAATGGATAGTTAGTTCCAGCATATCATGAAATGGGTCTGTCTACCTCCTAAAGAAAATTAAGCATGTGATTAATCATTTAAAGACGTGTTAAATTGTCCAACTTGCATTCAAACTAAATAGTGCCCATCAAAGTAAATATGGTCAAAATGTTGTAATACTTCAGGTTACTGAATGTAATTCCTTTTTTGTAATCTGTTGTATGTGTTAACTGAAGTTTCCTTCTCTGTGACAAAACAGTAACACATCCATTACCCATGGGATATAAATAGATAACAATGGCGACAAAACCAGCCACCTGTCCGTGTCAATCTGTGCTCAGTCTATGTAAAGAAAGTAACACACCAAATGTTTGTATATATTACAAAGCGACAATTCACTATACAAAAAGCTAAGTCTTTTACACTGCTGACTAAATGAGCTCAGATATAGTTGCAAACTACACGAGAAGAAGCAGACAGCATCACTTACTGTGCGCAGGAACTGAATCTCTTCCTCTCCATCTGCACCTTCTGCCATCTTCCCAAGACATTAAACGCCAAAGCTTGAGAGAAATGGGAAAAGGTTTTTCCCACAGTTCTGTAACTCCTCCTGGTGCCTAGATGCCCACTACATTAGGCAAGACAAAGTTGCTGAAGGCTTCTGAAGGGCACTGTGTGTCCTGTGCCTCTCTCTGGCTGTGCTGTGAGGCAGAGGGATTGACTGTTCATTCCTGCTCATTACAACATCATAAAGAGGTGGAGCCAGCTGACAACGCTGACCAAGCAATTCGAATGTTCCAAGGCTCTAGTATCTTGTTTGGCACAATGGCGCTACAATAAAAATTGATCAAATGACTTTAACATTAAGGGGGACCACTAATAATACCATAAAAATTCAAAAAATGTCAAAAAAATGAAAATAATCTTTTCGTGAATTTTCTGTTACTCACATTCTTTGTGTTTGTTTAATGAAACTGAGCGACCAGGTTACAGGGGCTTGAGGACAACTGGGAGATAAACTAATGTTAGGTTGTGTGTTAGTGTTTGTATCCACAATTATATCCATTATTTATGGATGTATCATTTAGAGTCTTCTTTTTTGTACTGTAAGACCACGACGGCAGTGCTGTACTCAAGTACAATTTTGAGTTATTTTACATGAGTACTTCCATTATCTATTACTATACTGCCACTCCAGAACAGTTTGGAGAAAGATATTTTTAGTTTTTACTCACTACATTTATTTGATAACTTTAGTTAAATCAATTTTATCTGCAAGCAGATTTTTGTTTTGAAAGGCAAAAAAAGAGAAGAAAACGCATTCTGATGATCAGGAAAATGCTGATTATGGGATTTGATAATCGTCCAAGCAGGTAATAAGTCAACCCGTAGCTTACAATGTATATGTAAAAATATATGTATTATTTGCTTTTATTTGTACTTTTGATAAATTCTTTACTAGCACATTTCTTTTGCCAGAAAATTGCTTTAGATACTTAAGTTAATTTAATATCAGATAAGTGATATTTCAGCATAAAATGCAAAAAATATATAGGTCAAATATTTGAAAAATACATGGTTGTACATTCCCTAGCTAAATCAAAAAAAGTCGTCTTAACCTTGAGCCTGAAAAGCTAAAGCTACCTGAGGTGAACTTGAGCCTTGAGTTAATAGTTAATAGCTACACTCCCCTGTAGGGTAACGCTGCTAGCGGCCAGCGATATCCCTGCACTCTCTGCCAAGAAAAACATGAAAAAAGCTTAGAGGAATGCAGAGGCATTGCCACAAGGAAAGAAAAAACGAAAAAAAAAAAAACCCATAATAAAAAAGTACATTCAATCTATTAATAATAATCAACTTTAGCTGTAGCTTCACAGTTAGCCACACCTTTAGCTAGCCAAGCGACCATTAGCCCATTTAACTGAAATGTGAAATTGAATGTGTTCAGTAAAGGCTTCTTGCCCTAAATTACTGAATAATAATACAAAGTGCAAAACGCATCAAGTACAATGTTTAAAGAAACAAAGTTCTGAGTAGTTTTGTGTCTAATTTTAAAGCTGTATTTACCTAAACGACCATAGGCGTCAGTTGTCTATGGAGGGCAGCAACGCGCGCTGCGGGAGGTTGCGCTGCCATCCAACTCCAGTAGAAGAAGAAAACGGTGCGTCGGTGAAATAGTTCCCTCTTCATCATCAAAACATA
>CAEMYA010000028.1:5616577-5632700 GCA_903131615.1 Diplodus sargus
TTGTTTACCCACCAATACACAATTATGTCACGCTGAGTTAATTTTTGAGGCACTTTGTGATCCCTGCTCTCATTATCTCAACCCAGATGGTTACTTTAATCCTGAGGTGGTCAAATACAGACAACTGTGCGCCAAGTCCCAGAGGAAGCGGCAGTTGTATTCCCTTCAGCAGTATTACCACAGGTTGTTGAAGCAGATCCTCGTCTCCAGAAAGGTATATTTGTTGTAATAAGTTGTAAGTACAAGACCCATGACCACTTTCAGTTATTCTAAATCTGTCTTTCAATCGTAGGAGCTGCTGGAGTTCGCAGTTCACAATGGCCTGGACTTTCCACCAAAAAGAAAGTTACCATCTAAGACTCACGCTGAAATGCGGGAGCCAAGGGTGAGAAGACGTTTGAGCCGCATATTAAAGGAGGTCAAAACTGAGTGTGGGGACAGCAATGCTTCATCCGATGATGACGGTCAGTAATCTCGACCCTAATAAGGCTTCCCAAGCTGATTTAGTTGCTAGTATGCTGATTTAAATGATTAAACTGACCATATTAGTGCTTTTGCGTGTCTTATTATTAATATTATTTTTATTAATGCATATGCTTGTAGACATATCATTATGGACTCCGGCTCCACAATCGCCTTCTTCTCCGACACCAACCATCTCACTCAGAGTTCTACCCAGCCTCTCCACCCAAGACATGAAGACTACCGGTCAGTGATTTTGGCACCATCGAGAAGCTGTTCCTCAAATGTTTGAGCACATTGAATGGAATGTGTAAAGAGATTTATTTTTTTCCTCACAGACAAAATAGAACTAGGGGAGCGGGACTTGAAAGCCATGCTGCAAAACCACAGAGAGAAGAGGAAACGACAGCCAGTAAGGAAAAAAACAAACAAAAAAACACAGATATGGTTTAGTTTATATGTGTGCAGTGTCTCACCAATGATTGATTCACTCAGGACCATCCAGACTTGATGACCTCTGACATCCACCTTGGAGACATACTCTCAAGAACAAATATCGGTCGGAAGGGGACTATGCGTGAGTAAAGAGATTGATGGATAAGTCTTAAACCAAAGTCTTGTTTTCGTTGATGGCACACAGTCAATATGTTTTTTTCCTCTTTTTTTTTTCTTCCAGCACTCTTTGATCTGTCTCTGCCTAAGAAGAAGATAAAAGATGAGAGAAAGAAGAAGAAAATGAGGACAATAAAAGTTGAATCTGAGGATCCCTGTGAGACTCTTGCACCTTCAGACACCCCATCCGCTCCACCAGCGAACATCATCAACTCATTGCCGAACACACCGTCTACTCCACTGCCTAACATAAAGGAGGAGTGAGTTAAAGCACCACGCTGGTGTCAAGAATACATAATTGTGTTTGCGTGTGGGTGTGTAATGGAAAGAACCGTTTTTATTGCAGGATTGTGGAGGAGTGTCAGAGCAGCCCGGTTATGGTGGAGGAAATAGCTGTCAGTTTCTTCAGCTTGTTGGAGAACATCTTAAGGACAGAACACCTGTCCAGTACTTCAATGGTATACAGTCACTTCAGAGTCTCACATGCATATTATAAAGTGCATCACAGTTCAGACCAATCATTATGATGTCTAAATTTTGATCCCACAGTTGGAGGATAAAGTTCAATTGTGGCAGTCGTCTCCAGCCAGCTCCCTCAACGTTTGGTTTTCAGCTGTTCCGTGTTGGTCGGACTTGGTTCTTCAAGCCCTGCAGTTTCTTGCAGGAGAGACGAAAGGTAAGTAGAAATAGGTCGCAAATACTGAAATGTCCGATTTTGTTATCCACCTCATTTCATTCATGTATTTTCCCCCACGTTCTTTATCTGTTAATCAGATGGCATGATGGCACTCCCCAGCGGCTTTTCTCCATTTGTGGAATTTTCCGATGACACTCAGCAATGGAGGTGGATTGGTACGAAGCATCAACAACTGAAATAACATATTGATACAGTTTTTATTTTAGTCTTCAGATTAATTGTGTTGTCGGTAATTTCTTATTTCTAGGCCCCACTCAGGATACAGAGAAGGATGTCAGCGCACTCTGTCAGCTGTGGCTGGACTCCAAGGATTTAGTTGTCAAGGTAATATATTGCAGTTTCAGCATTAATTATACAGCTCATTAGGGCTGAACAAGTAATTTGAATTAAGTCAAAATAGCCTGCAAGCTGCAATTTTTGTGATAAAGGTAAATTGTGTCACAACACACCATCTTAAATTTAGCTGAACTGAACTGTGGCGTTACAAAGATGCCTCAGCCATCAATGAGTCACATTCTCCAGGAACATGCTAATTTGGAACAGATTGCAGAAAAGGTCACATCATCTTTCTCAGTGAAAATTGAATAAAAAATGATCACTCCCACTAATTCAGTGACTCATTATGCAACTGCAATGTCTGTCGGAATAAATGCAATATGATATTTTATTTTATTTATTTATGTTGCATATCAGTCAGCCCCAGTTCATACTGTACAATGCTGTTATTGATTACCAGTGTTTTATTTGTGACAAAAATTACACCGGCTTCTTTGTCTTCCACAGACAGAAAATGAAGACATGTTGGAGATCACCTCTCCCACACCAAGAGTGTAAGATCCAGTGATTCATGAAGCTTTGCAAGCATGATGTAAAGGCTAAAGAAATTAGTAATTAATTGCTTGTTCGACCGACAAATGATCAATTATTGTTGGAAGAAAAAGTTCTTGCTAATGAGTTTTTCAAATGTTTGGAGTTTTCTTTGGGCACTTTGAGCACCCCAAGCAAAGTGCCACCTAGTTCCTGTTTATTTGAGACAAAGCCAACATCTCTATGGCCGATATCTCTCTAAAACTATCTCCAAAATAATCCAGATGGATGAATAGAACTACTGGTAGGAGGAAAATATGTTTCTTTGATTGTGGGGTGAACTGCCCCCCTTCTTTTTTTTTTTCTAAATAGCAACTGCATCACCAAAAAATAATTACCTTCGTTGTGATTGCAGATGAGTGTTATTTATAGCCTCACTTTAACACACTGAAGTAGTTTGAGTTTCATGGTTGTTAACAGTGTGATCTCTCTCACGAGCAGTTCAACTGATTACGTGGTGCGGCCCAGCACTGGAGATGAGAGACAAGTGTTTCAAATTCAGGTTTGTTGTACCGCTGGAATTATTTTTTATTTTTTTGTTTATGACATTTTTTGCCCGGACATGAGCTCTCAAAGCTGATGTCATTTTCGCATTTGTTTATCAGGAGCAGCAGCGATACAACCAGCCACATAAAGCCTTCACCTTCAGGATGCACGGCTTCGAGTCTGTGGTGGGGCCAGTTAAAGGGGTGTTCGATAAGGAGATGTCTCTCAACAAAGCCCGGGAGCACACTCTACTGCGCTCAGACCGACCACCATACGTCACAATTCTCTCTTTGGGTTAGACCTTCTGTTTTACTCTAAACTCCTGTCAGGATGTGGAGGAACCGATGCTTTAAGTGTGTTCAGTGGAAACCAGTCACGCGACTCTGACGTCTCCCATCTCTGTTTTTGTAGTGCGGGACGCCGCAGCCAGGTTACCCAATGGAGAGGGAACAAGGGCCGAGATCTGTGAGCTGTTGAAAGACTCGCAGTTTCTAGCTCCAGATGTCACCAGTGCACAGGTGTGATATATTTAACATGTACCTATTTTACTCACTCTATCAGATTAATTCATTTTGTGTGGACGTTACACTGGCCTGTGCAAGAGCCACTTTCAATTGGCTAATGCTGCCCGCTCAGTTGTTTTCTTACGGTGACATTTCCTTTATGTAAAGAGCTTGCTTCTCCATTTAGGTGAACACAGTTGTCAGTGGGGCTCTGGATAGACTTCACTATGAGAAAGATCCCTGTGTGAAGTATGACATCGGTCGCAAACTCTGGATTTACCTGCACCGCAGTCGCAGTCAAGAGGAGTTTGGTAAGCAATCATGTGCTTGATATTTGAGCAGAAATGTAAAGATATACAACCCCCAGGGATTGTACAAACTCTTGAAAGTTTGTTCAGTTCTTTTGTTATTGTTATATCTGTTATGTTTTCAAGGTAAAGAACATTGAATTCTACTCTTTAAAAATGTTCATTCTGTGTTGTGTTTTTTTTCCCTCCCATCCAGAGAGGATCCACCAGGCTCAAGCTGCTGCTGCAAAAGCCAGAAAAGCCCTACAGCAGAAACCCAAACCTGCATCTAAGCCGGTGGGTCCACTGCCTCCATTTTTAATCACCATCTGTATTGAGCTTTTATGCTGTATGCAAGGCACTGTTGAAGTTTTGCTGTTGCTGTTGATTATGAATGTCAAGCCCTGTTTATGTTTTAGAAGTCTGGAAGTAAGGACGGAGGTAGTAAAACTCCTGGGTGTCTGGAGGGAGGACAAGATATTGGCTCCAATCCCATGTCGCCAACCCCAACTACACCCACCATAACCACACCAGGAACCCCTAAGTCACCCTTACCCTGCACAGCCACCACTCCAACAAAGACCGGAGTGCCAGATACAATGAAATCCAGCCCGGGGTCAGTGTGACACAAGGCTTTTTTCTTCTTATTAATACTGTACAATACATAACCCCCATGTTTCATCTGTCTCTTTTGTATTCCCTCTGCTCCTTTTTGCCCTTCCAGTGTTCTTCTCGTGTCCCCTCCCTCGTTGCCCCAGCTGGGTGCCATCTTACCCAGCAGTCAGGCTGCTGCAACTGTTGCGCAGCCAGTCACGTCCCAACACGCGGCCAGGATAGTGAGTCACCTGGCGGCAGGCTCCCTCCCTCAGGTGCGGGTGGTTTCCACCCAGTCTGGTCTTGTTTCTTCGGCAGGAAGTCAGCAGGCCACAATGGTGCATCAGACCCCTCACCAGATCAGGATGCCGGTGTCGGTAGCAGCCAAGGGAATTTCACAGGTAGCAAGATTAAGCGCCGTTTTTATTGTTGTGCATATTGTGAATGTATAAATAACTCTGTCTGGATTTTTTTGTGTATATCCATAGGCAGTGGTTTCTGTACCTCTGAGGAGTCAGTCTGCTAGTAGTCCGGTCCATGTGCCGACCACTCTGTCTGTGTCGGCCGTAGCCATGGCCAAACCTCAAGCTGGATCACCTGGTAGCCCAGCTAATAACCCCGCCTCCCCTGCTGTGTTGCAAGGGGTCGCAAGCCCAAATATCAAACAGGTGAACCAATTTGTTTCAACTGGGATGTTTGTTCAGTTAGGCAACTTCTTGGATCCCTTTGAAAAATCCATATTCTTAAATGAGTAATAAGTGTAATTTGCCATGTTAATGATCACAAGATTTAGCTGTTGGTATGTTATCATTTACTTCCTGTTAAAGGTGTCCATCACTGGCCAGTTGGGAATGAAGACTGCAGGAGGAGCAGGAATTCCAATAACCGCCACAAACCTGCGCATCCAGGGCAAAGATGTCCTCCGTCTTCCGCCGTCCTCCATCACCACCGACGCTAAAGGCCAGACGGTGCTGCGGATCACCCCAGACATGATGGCAACTCTCGCCAAATCCCCAGTTGCGACTGTCAAACTCACTCCCGACTTCCTGAGCACCGCCACCACAGGCAGCAAGAGCATATCAGCCACTCTCCATGTGACGTCACCACACCCTTCAGCTTCCTCCGCCTCTGTTGCTACATCCTGTACAGGGGAGGTGCAGACCACTAAAGCGGGGCCTGTCGCCTCCACCTTGCTGAAGGCCGCAGGTGAAACGGCCATACGCCTAATGCCGACACTGGCCGTCACTGTGGCTGACCAGAAATCTAGGACCTTCTCGACCGTGTCCTCCCCGGACAAGAGTGGTGCCACCATTCGGATAATGCCGGGCCTCGGTGTTATACCGCAGAAACAGGGTCAGACCATCACAATGACAACCACCACCGGTGGGAAACCACTCACAGCGTCTACGTGTGCTAATGTCGTGACCATGGCTGCCAGTGTTGTGGCCGCTGCGAAGGGGATCACAGTTGCGCCCGGAGCCTCGGGCTCACCGCTGGCGCTAGGAACAGCTACAGCCACAGTGCGGCAGGTCCCTGCCTCCGTGGTTACTACCACAACGGTAAGAGGATTGTTCAGATTCTGAATATATTTTCAGGAAAATTGCCAGTTTTTTTATGTGTAGGTTTGGTCATCATCAGATGAGGCAGGTAGTACATGTATAGTACATGTTAGAGACTGTTAATATTTAGGTTTTTATGTTTTTTTGCTCCACTTAAAAGGATGATTCAGTGTCATCAGTTCAGTCAAACTATTTTCGATTTGTACATGTAAGAAGCAGCATTGCCTCAAGGGGGCGCTGTTGGGTCGTTCTTTGTCTTGTGTCACTTTGTTGCTTCCTGTAAGGAAATGATGTTTCAGGTTACAGCTGCATCTAACAGTGATTTCATTATCAATTAATCTGCAGATTATTTTGACGACAATTCATTTTCTTTCAACTAATTGATTAAACTGCTAATCACTGCAACCACTGTTTAATGTGCGCCTTCACTTCCCGGCCGACAAAAGCAAGCGATTTAATAGAAGGAAAATATGTTCTAACACCACACACACCTCTTAAATTACAGCAAATCTCAATAGCCTTGTACAAACAAAACGGTTTCGTCAAAAAGGGTAGTGTTCTAAGCAGTGTATTGTTCTGCAGGTTCACCCAACTTCACCTCACCCAGGTCACGAGATATCAGAGCTGCTTGTCTGAGAACAAATCTCCTCGATGCTTCCTCCCAAAAGCCTCTCTGAATCGTTTATTTATTGATTTGCACAGTTCCCCCCCAGAGAGAATCAGAGTTCACTTGAGAGGAACTCATCAGCTTTTATCTCAGTTTCTCCAAACACCAGGCCTGCTTCCGCCTAGTAAATCAATGAAACTGTAAATTATCCATTTGTAGTTATTCATACCTAAATGACTTCTGTGACACGTGTACTGTGAATCCCTCTGCACTGTTTCTTTAAGAAGCTCTCCTAAAACATATTTCTGTACTTACTCTGACAACATTATAGGGGAAGTTACCTGCACGGATAACTGTGCCCCTCTCTGTCCTCAACCAACCGCTGAAGAGCAAAAGCGTTGTGACCACGCCGATTGTGAAAGGAAGTCTTAACACAAAGTAAGTGTCATCATGCGTTGCATCTGTTTTATTATTTCTTACTGAGAATGTTACAAAATGAGTGACGAGTGAAATTAAGTTCAAGATGTAAAATAAATTATGAAGATTACACTGAACTTCATTTCTATTGTGTTTTATTTTAATGTGTTTTGAGGTTTAACTTGTTGGGCCTCCTTCACTAACAAAACAACCTCTCAGCTTTTTATTAAACTGAAGTGTCAAAGTTATTAATTTAGGACTAGTAAATATATTTACGCATTTATCTGTTTGTATTTCTTTACACGGTCGATAGACTGACATGCGTTTGTGCTTCTCCTCTCTTGTCTGAGCAGTATCAGCAGTCTGGGCAGGAACATCATCCTGACCACAATGCCTGCTGGCACGAAGCTGATCGCGGGGAACAAACCGGTCAGCTTCGTCACAGCACAACAGTTCCAGCAGCTTCAGCAGCAAGGACAGGCCACACAGGTGGGCTTATATTTCACTTTTTAACATTGCAAAAGAGAGTTTTGTCAAGGAAATGGATAAAATGTACCTTTTTATAGTACCTGTTCACTTTTGCAAACAAAACCTCCCTAATGTTGGCGATGGTTTCAATTTCTTTAGGTTCGCATCCAGACCGTTCAGGCCCAGCAGCTCCAGCAGCACATGGCAACAGGCTCCCCAAAGTCTGTTTCCACAGTTGTAGTCACAACAGCACCTTCGCCTAAATGTGCACCCGATCCCCCGCCTGCACCTCAACAGTGAATCGTAGGTCCACTGCACGAAATACGTGCCTGTATTTGGTCGTCGAAGTTCTTTTGTTCTCAAGCTTTTTCAGGCTAATTTGTCTTCTGTCTAACAAATGAAGTTATTGTTATTTAAGCGTGCAATTTGGCTTCGTACAGCCGTGTTTGGTCAGATTGCATCGGAATCCTGATTCACTTTTTCTTTCAGCTGTTGACAAACTTGAAAAAGACCAGTTGTACAGTTGGTGTTCTGTCTAGATATAACCAGAAATCAAAACTTGTCTGAACAAATAATTCAATATTGTCCCGATTGGCAGTTTGTTAAATGTGTGATTTAATATCAACAAATGTAAAGTGAGTTAGACTTATGTCTGTCCGATTTATTTGAATGTTGTGACTTGTTGGTTTTTGTTTTAATACATTATTTGTTCTCTTATCTGGTGTTTTATTTTATAGCATTCCATACATACAATACTTTAACAGACCATAATAACAGATCATATTTCAACAGATGTGGGTTGTTGTTTTTTTGTTTGTTTTTTTTATACAAAAACATCAGAATTACATTGTGCAAAACAGCAGACTTGGTTTTAGACACGTCATCATAGTGAAAAATAAGTACAATTTTAAAAAACATCTACAAACATGCATTCACTCTTCATCCGACTCTTCAAGCAAAGCTTTCTGGGAGCTTGATTTTGAGGATGTAATTCGCATTCCGATCTCTATGTCCCGTCCCTTTCCGGAGCATCGCTTCATAGTGCTATTGGCACAAGAAAAGAAAAAAATGGAAACGTGAGCAACATAAAGATCGCACATACACATACATTCAAAGTCAATGATGTCGTTACATTGGTTTCCTAAGTGTTTTCACAAACAGTATCTTGCGAGGAAAGCCACATTTCCAAAATGTACTAAACCAAGTTCTCAGCTTTGACCACTATTGGAGCGCACAGTATGTCTGCATGAGGGTAATGTGATACACATTTTCTGCCAACCAATAATGCATCAATAAAAACAGACAGAGGAAAACAACCTGATGGACACAATACAGGTTTCCAAACATTTAAATGCTCATTCGATATGTTGGTCTTTGAGCATATCGTGCATCTTGGTGAGATATGTTTATTGTAAACAAAACCATGTTGATTATAAAAACTTCACAGGGTATCTTGTAAAGCAGCTCCACTAATTTACAGTACAGGAAGGCAGAAAAGGCACAATGTTTTAGGAACCTGTCGACAGACGTGTTGTATATTTGCTCATGTACGTGTGTCATGCGCTCTAGATATTTTGACATTGATAAAATCAAATGGGTTTCCTTGCACTAGGAAGGAGGCTAATCTAGCACTCTGACAGAGCACTTAAATTGTCTTCCAGCAGCAGTCCATGAGCTCGCCTAATCTGTGAACCCAAAATGTAGCTCTGGACAAGTAGCACCCTTAATTACTAAAATACCTAATACAAAGGCAACAAGCCCATTCCTTCCTTTGTTTTGGCCAATTCTATCTGCGTTGCCGGGAGACGGACAAACTCATGTAACTGCTGCATTCTTATAGTAGTTTACCCTGTTCTGCATGAAACTTATACCTATGGCACATAACTATTACGCTTTTACATTTTCTTTCAACTCATTCATTGTCTTATATAGTTTCATGTGCATGTAAAAGGTCCTCAGTGCATGAAAAGTGACATAATATGTATCTTAAATGATTTTAGTTCTAAAGTGGGTACAAGTAAAGAATAGGGAACTTACGACCAAACCACTGAGAAAGTGGTGCCGACCAAAAGCAGTGCCACTGCTAAATGCCAGCAAAAGCACATTGTGACGAACATGACGTTGCCATGTTGTTCCAGGTCCCACTGTGGTCCACTTAATGGGTAAAGCACAAATCCAATCTGAAATGAAAGAAAGGCTTATGAAGGTGTGAACTGCAAATGCTCTGTGTTTACAAAAGCAGCCATTGCGTTTGAAAAGCAGGCAGGTCTTGGCTGACTGATGACAAATGTCAAGAAATATTCAGACTATTAAAACAAAAGCTTATAAACATGAATGTGTACACAAGCTCTGGTAAATGGGCTCCTTTAAGTATTCCTTGTTGTGTAAGTATACACATGGGTCTCGTTTTTGCTAATCACCTGGAAGAACCACGAGCCCTGCAGGATGAACAGGCATCCTCGGAGCAGCTCCAGAATGATGTTGTCTCTCACGAACACCTCCAACATGGCGCTGGCCGATCCGCTGAACACCGCCACCAGCAGCAGGGTGTGGATGTGAGCGTCCAGAAGGGGTCGATTGTTCACGTGGTAATAGAACAGAAAACCTGACACGGGAGAGTCGAACACAAAACATGACTCAAACACATGACGGAGGGTGTCGAGTGTGAGGATGTCAGTCACTACAATGAGAAACTTCCTTATAATGATGACTAAGTATTTCAAAATGATAACTTCATACCTCAGAATAATGATGTAGTATCAACATCTATATTATTTCAAAATAATTGAGTAGTATTAGATAAAGAAACTTCAACAAAACAAGTACTATTGATACAAAGTCATTATTCTGAGAGAATTCTCACAATTACCTACATCAGTTTGGTGGAAATGAGAGGAGCACATTTGTTAGGTGAGGGGGAAAAAAGTGTATGACTAAAAACACACCTTCAACAAAAAGAGCCAAGGAGATGGCAACGCGGTCAACGCCAGCCGGCACCAGCGTGGATGCAGCGCTGGCAACAATGGCGATCCCAGAGATCCCAAAGAACAGATACATGGTGCTGTGCTGCCAGTTCATCAGCTTGACCCACGAATGGCCGTCATAAAGGTGGGCGTGCGGCCCATCCACCACAAACTGTTCAACCATAATACCTGGAACAGGACAACAGACCAAACGAGATGAGTCGAGAACAGGTTTGGGAAAGTTAAACACTGCTGATGAAATGAGAGAAAAACTGACCGACGAATGCAGCAAACATGGTAAATCCCCCTTCAATGTACTCCATTCTTTTGAAGAAAGGCGGCATGATTTGCCTCCCTTTAGGCTGATTAGTCCTCCAGTAGTGGTGGAGAATGTATTTCACTGTCAACCAAAAGCCGTAGATCAGGAAAAAGGTGCCGGGAATGGCATGTCCTCCGAAGTTGGCCATTGTCAGGCCTGAAAACATAAGAAACACAACTTGATAGTCAATAATACTCATTTAATGTGAAAAAAAACAACATTTTCATTGTGGGTCAATGTCGGTATTGCTTTAAATGTGAGAGGACTCCACTCTAAGGTCAAAGTACAAGCTCACACCATTATTTTATGGTGTCAGGAGCCTTGTAATGATTAAAAGCAATCGAGCGCCATTTAAAGGAAAAGAGGCCAAAAATAGCTGCTGACAGTGAGATCACCGCGGTCACTGGGTGGTGGATGCATGTAAGGGCTTTTGCAACGTAAATCTGTCATCATGGTTTGGTACCCGGTTCGTGTCTAAAGTGTCATTTTGCCAAATGTTTATGAAAAGCATGAACCAAAAATGGCTGAAAATCTTCTCAAACGAAAACGACATCGAGTGAGAGGGAGTTAATGTTGAGCCAAAACATCAGTCGTGTCAACCACCACCAATTTTAATGATACATTAAAGGTGCGCTATGTAGATTTGGGGAAGTTTTTTAATTGGAAGAGAAAGATCGTTAATGACTGATTCCTTCATGCATAAACAAACTAATTAAACACACTATCTTTGTTTTCATGACTGAATTAACTTAATAAACAAACTGACCTCGAAAGACGACGCAATTTCATACTGTTTTACTGACCCTTCCCCCTTTCTAGTTTCAAACAGTGTCCTGTTGACCTTATTTTCCTCTGAGAACAGCTCGCTTGGTCAATTATGGAAAAACAAGATATTCTTGAATATTTCTGTAATACATGGCAGTGTCCCTTCACTCTGTGAGCAAAGATCTATCACACAATGGAAATGAGGATGAACGCGTGTCATTTTCTACTGTTTCCTGCACACTTAAATGCACTGGAGCCACTGTGTGAATTCTAAAGATTAGAGACGTGTAATCTTGTCACACTTTTTCTTTTTTAATGTTAACAGTTGAGTCAGTGCTTTCAAAATGTCCTATGAGTAACTTCCCGCTGTTGTCCTCTGTGTCTGTGGACACTAGGGCAGGGGTGTATTCAAGATTTGCATGTTCTGTCGGACGAGTTTTTCTTGACTGGCCCTGTTTGACTTGATGAGTCTACTCATCTCTTCCTTTCACTCTTCAGAGTAAAGATGTCTTCATATAAATCATCAGAAGCAACAGAGCCTGTACAGATGGAGTCTTCAGGAGATTGTAAAACTTAACCACACATATCACTAAAAGCATAATGTAGGCGAGCTGTTGTACAACAGCCCCTGTGCTGTTACTATGTGATCCTAAAGCTTCTATGTCACAGCTGGATTACACAGCTAACAGAGTTGTACGTACCTTCCGCTCTGCTGCTAATTCCAAAAGATCGGGGAAGCTGTTGGTAAATCTGTCAGTGCTGGCAGCTGTCAGTCTGAGAGCACGCTGGTTCTGTGTAAACTGTGCACACCTGTCGTCTTCAGTGCAATTCTAACCTGTACTGACATCATCCCATAGCCCCGCCCATCATTTGCATTGGTTTCTATGAGCGAGGGACATCCTCCTGGGGATGAGCTGTGACAGCCAGGTGGAAAAAAACAATACCAGGCTTAAGCTCATGTTGTTTAATCAGGCTTTTATCAAGTTGAATTTGTATATTGTGTATATCTTCATGCTGTGAAAACACGATGTGGCTTAAGTATTTATATAACAACATTTATTGTTATTCATTTTGCTTTTCCGTGACATGAAATTAGTCTAAGACATTAAAGAAAGAATGTTTTAACACTTCAGAACTAGCTATTTTATACAAATTTGAGTTCATGCCTGAGCTCAGGCACAAAGTGTGTGCACAGGGAGAGGCGGCCGTACCGGTCTGAAATGAACTTTGCACCCGTTCTCAAGAAATCTTTATTGCCGTCATTGTCATGTTCAAATGTGGATAGTTCCTCAGGTAAAGCCAGAGAGCTACTTCAAATACAAAACTGAATGTTGTTAAAAAAATGTCTCCTTACACAGTGCTTGTCATTAAAGCTCACATTGAATTCACACATCAAAATAGTAACATAATGATATAGGGCTGCACAATATGGTAAAAACAAAAAAATAGAATAGAATCCGGTTTTAATTATTTTAACAGATATTATGATGGGGATGAGTCACGGCTAACAGGGATGATCACGTACATCACAACTATCTTCTTCACTGAAAAGGAGCACTATGTAACTTTTTTAATCAACTATTTTGGTTATGTAGTACATCTAAAAGGTTAAAATATGTCCATGTATCAGAGGCTCACACTTCTGTAAACTGTTTAGGCCTTTAAAAAAGTTGCATAGTGCACCTTTGAAATCATAATGGTATGGCGAATCTGTACTAAAAATCATGTTCCCTTACACGTGGAGGACGAGATCTGTTGGCCAGGGCATCTCTTTAGATAATCCTTTGAGTAATTGTGCAGCCCTACAATCATATATAATGCGTAGACATTTGTCCCGTACGTGTGGGGGGGTTATAGTATCACACAGAATAGTTTCTTCTCTCGAAAAGGGTTCTCAGAAGAAGGCATCGGTGTCACGAGAGGGTCTTCTTTGGCATGACTTTCACAGTAGGCCATCAGCTCAGCTGCTGCTTTGGATACCTGCACAGACAGGTTGTGTTAGTATTTGTGACTCGACCAAAAAGGGGAGGGAATTTAAGTTACGTAGAGAAAGCTGCATGTAATCTGATAAATTGCCTCCAGTGATATTTTGTATTGTGGGTAACGTAGGCGCCAGTTTTTGAAAAGGAAGAAGAACACGTGGAATAAAAAGAAGACACCTCTGGTCGTGCTGTATTGATTTTGATCATCGGTTTATGAACTGACATCACTGGAGGCAATTTATCAGAATACATGCAGCTTTCTCTGGAGCCACAAAAACACTTCATAGTGCTTTTTCACATATGCAGCAGTACTCAAGACCTCACAAGACCTTTACATAAAGGTAGGCTACATCTCTTTTGAGTCACAAAAGATCTCCACTTTTCCATCATTATCGGCTCCGTGGTTCCATCATCATGATCATCGGCTCACTCACCATCATCCTCTCTATGTTGACCTCCAGTTTCAGCTGCTCGACCGTCTTTCTGGCATCTGCAATCTTGGCCATGTTGTTGGACATCCTGCACTTTTCCCGCCGATGTCAGCCAGCCTGCAGCACACGTCAATTCGATGGACAAGTGGAAGAAAAAAACACAAACATGGTTGCATCTCAAAAGTGCACACACACACACACACACACACACACACACACAGCGTGTGACATTTCATTGAAGGTATCTGTGCCACGGCCGGCGTCTGTTTCAATTTGCTCGTTAATTCTGCTCCCTGGGTCTCAGCTGCGCGTGGCACAGGGAGGGTCTCAAAGGAGGAGGGCAGGGGAGGGAAGGCAGGGCAGCTCCCCCAGGGGAGGGCATCCGCTAGCTGAGAGTGTAAATACAGCCTAACATTAAAATGAACTTGTTGTGCTTTTGGAGCAAATTTTGTACAAAACTGCGCATACAAAGATTTGATATTATTAAAAAAAACCTCCATCTTTTTTGTTTTCTACACAGCTGCTGTTATGTTGTGCCGCGGCATAGACTGGTGCAAAAGATCAATTTCTTAGAGAGCACTGAACAAATCACTGGTCAACAACAAAACAGACGTTATTTGTGTAGAATTAATAAGTCAATTCTATCAATATGAAACATTTCTACACACTAATATAATTCATACTTAGCATACGTGCAGAAATACGAAGTGATGTTTCTATGGATATGTGCAAAATCAGATTTGTGTAAGATTTATCCTGAGTCATAATAATCACAAAATCACTCACCTAAAGTCCAACGGCAAACTGGGTTCCTGGAGTGAAAGCCCGCTTGTCTTCCACAGGGCTCTCCGCAACCAACTTACTGTAACAAATGAAGTGAGATTAATGGCAAAGATGAGGGAGGGAGGCTTCAATTGGTTCCCTCCTTCAAATAATAACCTGTGGTTCTGCCCCCAGGATGGGCTCAGTGCAGCAGTTAAAGGCAACATGTGGTGTGACCTTCATCTCTGGAGTCTCCATCGCTCACCTACCTGAGACAACGCCGGAGCCTGTGCTCCTAGATGGAACATAAAATATAGATATATCTCGAAAAGGGCTTAAATGGGGATTATGTTTAAATATGAAAATGCGCATTTGATTTAAAGGCGTGAAAAGAGAACCTGTTTTCACAGAAGACCCGACAGCAACATGAAAATACATTTGCTGTAATGAGGGAGCTCTCAAGAGAGTAGGCAATGTTGTTTTCCACGACTTTAATTAATCGTCCTGTTTGTGACTCATTCTTAGACAAAATTCATCTTTAATACTTGGATGTGCATTCAGCTTGTGTGTATTGAGCTTGTGAAATGAGATTAACACTCATAAAGAAATAGTAAGTATGGTTTTTGTTACTCTAACACAATTTCTGGATAGAATTCCAAATAAGAAGTCCACCAAAAGTCATCAAGATGATTACTGTGCAAGGTGTAGTCCGACACAGAGGAGAAAGTAATCCTCAGTTATTATTCTTTGTCACATATTGTACGTTTCATTGCTTGTAGGCTAGGGGTAGAAACAACTTGTGGTTGTTGCTCTGCACAAAGTCCCACGGCACTTTGCGCAGACTCATAGTATATCATTAGTAAGCCATGACTCTGAATGCACACTGGTTCACAAGTAAACACACTCATGTTTTCAAAAGAGGCTCGTCTGAAGCTACAAAAACTTTAAGGGCCTAATCATTTTCCACTACAGTACAAGATCACTTGCTACCATGAAATATATCCAATGTTGCAAGGCAAGTGATTGAGTTTTTGTCTCAATGTGAGTTTTCTTAGACAACATAATTATTTGTCTTAGGCTGTAGCGATTCCTCTACACACTGATGCCAGTCTTTCCTGCAGAGCTGACAGTTATTCCACGCCGCAGCGGGGGGCAAAGTGGCAGTGTTATGGAGTTAAATGTCAAGTGCCTCATTAACATTTGTTTCCCGGTAGTTATTGGTCTCTCTCTGTGAAAGATGTGGGACCATATGAGTATAAAAAGAGCTGCTGCTTCACTTAAACAGCCTCTGTCACCAAGGGCCCGAAAATATAATTTGCCCAGTGTAGTGTTGCATAATTCA
>CAEMYA010000028.1:5647814-5664846 GCA_903131615.1 Diplodus sargus
AAAAAAAAAAAAAAAAAAAAATGAGACAAGTTGCTCATATAACATTCACTCTATTAACTATTAAATAAATAACAACTAAAATTTGAGCGAGAACACAAAAACATTCAAGAAAATAAATACAGGTAAACTACAAAAACCTAAACATGTATGTGTGAACATACAACTGACTTCCTAACCCCAAAGGGAGACCCCCGTATGTCATGCCATTTCTATAAGAAAGTTTAAAGGCTCAGAGACATCGTACACACACTGCCACAGTGAGTTTGCACTCGATGCTGCTGCCACAACAGCCACGGTCAGCGAACACGCAACTCTTATTTTCTGCCATCGAAGAGGAGAGAAGGCACATTGTTTCTAGCGGCACGACCTCCCACTGACTGCGCTGTACCTAAAAGAGATTTCTTTACAAAGTGGCCAGATTAGATCAAATTACACACTGACGATGCATCTCAGTCTGTAACAAAACTGCGTTCTCCTCTCAAACAGTCCTCATTTGCCTCTCTGACGCCCGACCAATCGATGCAGCTTCTCGCAGTTGTCCAGCCTCATTGACTCCGCCTTCTGCTTTAACCGCTCGTCTCGGTACAGCTGTCCGAGGTTTGCCAAGTCCGATTCTGAAAAGGAGAAAACGATATCAAAAAACTATACATCAGCTATTTACAACAGATGTTTACACTTAAAAAAGGAATAGTTTGACTATTTGGGAAATATGGTTATTTGCTTTCTAGAAAAGCGTTAGATGAAAATATCAATACCAATCATGTCTGTGCGATAAATATTAAGCTACAGCCAGCAGCCTTCGCTAGCAGTTAGCTTTCGCGACTTGAGGCAGGTGGAAACAGCTAGCCTGGTGGTTACAAAATCTGCTTGTTAGCGTCTTCATAAATCACAACACATCTTAGTTGTGTTCCAAATTGTGCCGCATGCAGTGGGATTTCCTGGTATTTTTGGCATTTGACACACTACATATTTTTCGGCTTTACTAAATAGTATCTGGTAGCAGGGGTATTGGAGCACAGGGTATCATTTATTTGTTACCTTGAGCTGAAAAAAATGTGCCGTTTAACAGAGGGGTTATGTGCCGATAGGACCAGTTGCCAGGCAACCAGGAGAGACTCCAGGAACTTCCTGCTTTAAATTTCCACACAGATGTGAGAGTAGCATCAATCTTAAGCAAATAAACGTCTTTCCCAAAATGTTGCACTATGCCTTAAACAGTTGGTCTGCTTATGTCAAAGAAAGAAAACAATAGAAAACATTTCATATGAACTGTAGTTTAAGTTTTAGTGAAGTCAGATAATTGTTAGGTCTGGTCATTGCCAGACCTTCTAACCTTCCACTATCATAACATTGTATTTTGCACCAGCCAAGCACCAAATGCAGGTAGTATTTCCGTTTGGTGAGTAAAATCTCTTTATCGGGCTGGTACATGGTCATATGCCAAATTGATAAACATCCCCCTGCTTGCTTACTTTGCTGTTTCTCTTTCCAGCAGCTGTTCTGCAGGTGCTCTATATAGTCGCTCTCAATGGTTTTCTCTAGCTCGTCCAGCGTTGCTCCACGGTACTCCTTCTCGAAACTTTTATCCACATAGTACTGGACACCCATGTGCTGCGTTTCCCTGGACACCACCAGCCCCATGGCCCTGAAGCACAAAAACACCATTAAAATGTATTCAGTGAAAACGATGGTGCCAATCACTGTGGCGCCCATGGATATGTTTAAATGTCACTGTGGCAAGGCTGCTGGTACGACAGACTCACGGCTTATAGAAGAGACTGTAGGGCGGGTTAGTGGCCATCATCTGTGTAAACACTGATATGAGGATTAACACCAGCACCGGGAGAAGCTGCAGGAACGCTGTGAAGGTGTTCTGTGGGAAGATAAAAATCAGCACAGATTACAAAGCATACAATACTGTATGTAGGCTGAAGTGATACACTGTACTCATGCCAGCACAGTACTTCTGTGTCTTTGAAGCAATCTTTCAAAGCAAAGCAAAGCAAGCACTTCAGTTATGAGCAAAGTAAATGTCCGACATGAAATCAAACATTATGGGAGACAGTCACTGGAAGGATGAAGCCACGTTAAAAACACATCCATTTTACTTTGGTCCTCTCCAGTGTGTGTTAATGATTAGAATAATGCCAAATCTTCACAAGAAGATCTGGCAAAACACTGTGGATGGTTAACAGAGATTTGTCTTTATGTATTGTGAGTCACTGACCTGACTCTGGTTTTCCTCTACCACCTCCTCGCGCCTCTCATAAGCACGTCGACGACGAGGCTGATAGAACTGAGAGTAGGAGGCTCCCTGGTTGGTGTACACGTGAATATTTCCTGGAGAGATACAAAAACATGCTGTTCTACAGCGTATACACTTCCACAGAGTCAGGAGATAATATACTTGCACTGCAGCTGAAAGCAACAAAATAAAATAATGCCACGAATAATAATACATTATTGTTATAATAACAGATTAGCACTATTTCAATCTGTAAAATTTAAATTCCATCGCCTATGATTCACTATCCAACCAACACAACTGCTCACCTGTGGGAAACCGTCCTCCGAAGAAAATGTTGAAGAGTTCCTCAGGGGAAATGTCCGCCTCAAAGTCTCTGTGGAAGTTTCGGTAGTGTGCATGGCGACTGTGGCTGGAGTGGTGGGTTGCTGGCGAAGGTGCAGACTGATCTCCATATTGATCATACTGCTGCCTCTTCTCTGGATTGCTCAGCACTGCATATGCATTGCCTATTGCTGTTGGGAGGAAGGGGAGATAAGATCAAGCAAGTGTATTAGTTCACCCCTTCAGTATTACTTTGGGGGATGTAGACAGGAGGTATAATGTTGCTACTGTATGGATATAGTTAGCTAGCACTGGGCTATATCATTGATACTGAAGAAAACACAAAAATGTGAAGATTCTTAAGTATTTTTTTTTTCTATGATTTCTAAGCAAATGTACGAATATTAATTTCAAATGGACATCAGAGATAAAGACATCCTCTGCAAGTATGAGTCCACCAAATCTATAAATGTGTGCATCATGTCTGTGTGTTCAGATTTGATTATGTCATGACTCAGAGGAGTATTTATTGAACTAATTGGGCGCTATGAATTTTAACATAGCTCAGCTGTGTGACACAGTGATTACTGCTGCCCCTTACTGCTGACTGTCTTGGTGTATGGGGAAATCAACTGGCCAATCCAGAATAACTAACTTGGTGTTGCAACACCGGCATGCACCTGTTTCCTTCACCTACTGCAGTACTTTGCCTCCTGACTCTCCCTCTGCACCTCGGCTGTAACTTTGCACCTGCCATAAAATAATTACAATCTAAGACAAAAAATGTTTAAACTTAGTTCCAACTGGTAAAGCTGGATGGCCCAGGCGAAAACTGTACCAACAAGAAGACCTCCAACTTTGCAGAGTGGTGGGAACTAAGAATTTGAAGGTTTGTCACTGGATAATTAACAATGGACAACAAAAAATATATAGTCACCATTGTGGCTCACAGAAAAAAAAAAAAGTCCTTTCTCCTCTGCTGTCACTCATACCTTTGAAAGCATCTGTGGCTCCTGGAGCAAAGTTCTTGTCAGGGTGAAACTTGAGGGCCAACTTCCTGTATGCCTTCTTCAAATCTTCATCACTTGCGTTCTTCGTAACACCAAGGATTTCATAAAAGTCCTTGCAATTCTTTATCCTGCAGTAACAAAGCACAATGGATGTCAGAACAGGTGCCTGGACTTATTCTAAAAAGCCAGGTTTACAGTATATGGTGAGGAACAAGGGCAGGGGACAGTCTGTCAGTGCCCAACAGTGTGACAAACTAAAAGATGTAAAAGAGGTGAAGACACCGTGCGCACCTGTGAACACCCTGCCGCTGATCCTCGGTGTAGCTCTTCTTTTCATCACCACCTGCATTACTCGTTTCATGGTTTCCAATGTCCTCGTCTCTCCAGCCTGTCGGCGGGGGCACGTGGTTCGCCTCTGGAGCAGCGGTGCCTCCATTCCTTACTATGGCATCTATCAGCACTGCAAACAAGGACATGGTCAAAGTCAGCAGAGTCAAAAATCACAACAAAGGTCTATAAGGCAGGTCCTGGACATAAAGATTGGTGGCATATTAAAATTAAACAAACAACAGCATCTTCCTGCCTCCAGAAAAGCTTCAGTGCTACTTGACACTGATACATCTCTGAAACACAATACTCCAAAATCTCCCAGAGGTGTTGAGATCTGGAGAAATGAAGAGTCATAATATTTGATTTTTTTACTCTAGCATTCTGACACTCAAACCCTTCAGTGACTCCTTCATTCTCATGCTTCTCTAAGGTTTTTCCTTTAACATGTCCCCCAACAATGCCTCTGTTGTGGAGAGTGACACTAATTGTGCCCAAGTTTTTTTCCCCCCTCCTTGCTAAATAATGCTGCAAAATGGATCCTGTTGCATTCAACAGCCCCGTGTATGCAGTCTTAATCGTAGTTACCTATGACACCTGAATAATCCTGGTTTTAATGAGATTACCGCCAAGGCTATTGAGCAAGATAAAGCAACTGGAGACAGTGAAATCTGAATACCTCAGACTGTGGTGCTGTCTGTACGGGGGATGGGAGTCTTTTGCAGCCCGAAATTTCAGCATGCAGACTTTAGCCAGCTAGCTAACGTTTGCTCTCATCTAAAAATAGCAATACGGGTGCACGCTTCTTCAAACCTGAAAATACATCGTCTGCATTTAATATATTGGCATAGGTTAGCTGCATGACGACCATTAGCCTGTCAGACTGCCAATGGCAGAATGTGCGTCAGCTATTTTACCTCTGGCCCTGGTGCTGGGGTAAATATTCTGGGCTTCGTACAGCAACTGCAGCGCCCGATCTTTCCGTCCGGACCGTAAACACAGCTTCGCCTTCTCTATCAGCCGGTCCGCTTCGTCTTTGTCCATGTCAACGCTGCAGTCTTGTTTTTGCTGATACAGTCGCTGTCAATAGAAGAGTGTCCCAGTGCAGTGTGCGACAATATCATATGGCAAAGCCAGGCGCTATAGCTAACGTCGGGTAGCCGATTAGCTTTGGTTTCAGACAGCTGCGTAACGTTAGCCAGGCACGAGCCCCCGGTCACTCAGAGTCCCTCGCGGTGTCCGGTTCGCAGACGTTGGCGCTTGTTGTCAGGCTGTGAACGGGCCTGCAGACGGGCCATTTTATTTAGAAGCCGATAGCCTGGAAGGGGGACGGTTCCTGCTGTCTGGGTTTTCGCAGTGTTTTAAGGGCCACTGATATTCACCGGACCCCCTCAGCTGTGATGGACAAGCGGTGGAGGCGAGGCAGAAGCGACGTCACTTCCTGTCGAGTGAGCGAGTAAGCTGTGAAATCTGTCGAAAACCGCCATTGATATGAAGTCGAAATGTTTTCTACGTTGTTCTCTGTTCGTTAGCAAGTGTGGCGATTAGTTTTGTTTTAATTCACATTGCCTATGCTGTGTTACATAATAGAAAACCCATAAATTTGAGTAACACCAGCAGGTGTACAGTGATGGTGCATTCATGGTCTTTCAGTAAAGGCGTTCCTCCGATACTCGCTTGTGATGCGTTCAAATACCTATGAAGGAAAGTACTATACAAAATAGATTGTTTAGGTGACTGATTTATTTAGCCTAGCCATCACGTGGCACAGTGGGACTAACTTACACTGATGTAGGGGGTATTTTTACTTTAGAATTTCAAATGTTGTCATAAAACGTAAAAGTTAAAGTTGCAATTTGTAAGAATTTAAGGTTACAACACTGCAACTAAAATGATCAAGAGAATGTGAAGAAATAGCAGTTCTGACTTTATCCAAGACATCTTTGTACAGCAGGCTAATTAAAAAACCTCCTGTCGCATAAAATGCGAGGATACCGCCCTGGACTGGTAACTACATGGCTAACTGAGCTAACAAACAGCAGATACAGTTAACAGCAGTTAGGAGTTACTATATTGACATTCCCTTTGTTTTTGTGGAGTATGAATTTGACAGTATTCATTTCTTACATATTGAACTTTTAAATCAAAAACAACCAACACAACCGTACATTTAGCTAATATGGATTACAACTTCATCTTCATCCATTTGTACACTGTATACAACTGAGCCACTTTTTTTGAGGGGTTGTATCTGGATGTAAGTCAGGGTGAAAGTTTAAATTAGCATTAACACTTCCATAAATAAGTGAGAGACTATGCAACACACTTTTTTTGTTCATGCATATTTTATTCAAGAGTAAAAAACTGTGATTTGTCCCATAGGGCATGCTTACAATGTGTGCATCATTTAGGAAGTCAAATGCGAAAAACATATTTCCATAGATAATAAAAAATGTTGCAAGATAAAATCCATTATATTTGTTTGTTGAAATATGCATGTAGACCATACAAGAACCAGAAACAGAGGAAGGAAAATAACCATAAGCTAAATTGTAACAATAATAATATCAGCAGTAAATATAACCAGAGTACAATGTTTCTTGTTAAACGTAAGTGTGACACATGATTTTCTTTGTGTCCAATTCATTTACATCTGAAAACCATGCTATCATGCTTTGGCAGCCTGAAAGTTGCTTTTCACTGAGATTATATTCATTCACACTATTGAACATTTTCTGTACATCAGTACAACAGAAAAAAAATTAAAATAAACACAAGGCTTCACACCTTAGAAGTGCATCTCTGCATACAATAAATTAATATAAAATTAAAAAGCAGTGGTAATAAATAACAGAATGAAAAAAATGGACAAAAACAATCAAAGGAAGCCTATTTATAAAATGTTTATAAAACAAGACAAATAAAACTACAAATATAATTCAAAAATAAAATAATTCAAGTTTACTATTTGAAACACAACTATCACAATTATAATCTCACATAACAATTAGGAACTTAATTGCATGCATTGATGCGTTCCGTACCATAGATGCTGTGTTAGAAATCACTTTTTGCCCATCCTTATTTCACGTACCTTTATCATATAATAGAAAGATGAAATATCAAGTAGAAAAAATATTAATGTATGAAAGGAAATTCTAGAAATTTATGTGATAGTGTGTGTCGCTCGAGGTTGATGCTTCCCTGGTACTGATATTCCCATATTATTTATTTTGAAAGAACCAGAATGTTTCCTGTTTTAATTTAGTTTCTTTTCTTCCTCTATCAATCAAAAAAAAACCTTCAGTGCAACATGCCGTTGTTATTCTGACACTATATTTGGACATGGGGATTGATGTTTAATTATGATCACAGTGTGGGTGCACTTTAGAATTAGATTAGGTTAGAAAATGTGATAATAAAACAAGAAATGTTATATGATTATCACACTCAAATGCAATATGGATGGATTTATAATCCAAAATCCTGATTTACAATGTGCTCACTTTTAATAAGGGAAGTACCGTTTGACAACTTTCATTTCATCCCAGATCAATTTTAGTGAAAAATAAATCACATTTTCTCCCAGAAGTAGCATTAATTAACTCAATTCTGGTCAGGATACATTCTTGGAAACCCTTAAATTAATTTGAGGATGGATTTAATCCTGTTCATTGGAAATGACACGGTGGCTGTTGACTTTGGCTGTTAAATACTCTTTAAACAAAACATATTTCAGTCGTATGCATTCACAAATTTTTAGAATTTCCTTCTCACTCTGATATAGTACTTGTGTAGCTCTTAGTCACGAAAAAATCTCATTTAATTTGCAGCGCAGCAAAAAGTGCAAAAAACTCAAAGGGCTCAAATGTATACTCGAGTGACCGCACATATGCTTTTGCTTTCTCTTACGCAACAAGCAGGTGAGAAATGATCAGGTAGTGTGTGACAGGCGGGTTTGTCCCCAGTGTTCTGTCTTCTCCTCTGTGGTCCAAACACTGGTGTTAAAGCCGCTTTGTTGCCAGTCTTAGCAATGCAGAACGTAAAGACACGATCCAAAAGCCTCCTTCAGTCGAGGAAGGTCGAATGTATTCTTTCCAGAGTGAACTGCACGACATGTGTGAGGTATAGCTTGATCAAATGCCGTGCTTCTCTAATGTGAACTATTTGATTATTTAATGAAGGGGAGGCAAATAACTACAAACATGGTCTGGATGGACATTTTCCCTTTTGAAATTTACTTTTGGATGTTGATGAAGAATGCATCTTCATATTGGGACAGTGTTTTCCTTGTGGGGGACATTTTCAGAAATGAAATCTTGGCATGTAACCTGTGATGCAGTAAGAAGTTGTACCAAATTTTCCAAATGCTCCTTTCATCTCTTCCCATTTTCTTTCCTCATTCGCTCCAAGATACGTCTTGCTAGGAGATGACTGATAATGAGGGAGGCGAGGAAAGGAGCAGTCCTGGAGAGCCGTGAGACATACCCAAGGCGGAGTCTGATCTGCAGTGGCTTCTGTGGTGACGCCAAGAGGTGTGAGCACACGTGAACACCCTGCCCTCTTTCCCTCGAAGCATGATGGCATCTTACTGCAAGGTAAATCAATAAATTCAAGTCCATTGGTAAGATTGCACTGCAAAGTTTTAAGAGGTACGCATTTTGCTTCCTTCCTTTTCGCTTCATCTCTCACAAAAGTGGTGTGACTCGTTAATACTAGCAACACATGTAGGTAAACACGTAAGATTAGTTTCCTCATGAAGTGAATTTGTGAGTGATTCATAATAAACACTTGATGAAACAGTAAAATGATTTGTGTGGCGTGGATACTGCAATTATGCTTTCTGTCAGGCCCTGTGATGAAGGAGCAGACGTTTGTCGGCACTCAGAACAACACAACCGCCAACAATTCAGTCTGTAATTGGGGAAGGGGAACAACGGGCAGAAACAACTCTCAGCCAGTCAACTGCAGCCCGCTGGCCTCTCCTTATCCCCTCCCTCAGCTGTAAACCCCAGCTACCCCCTCCCCACAACTGTGTGATGACAAACTGTCATGAAAAAATGACCTTTTTTGCCCGTTTTTAGATTTGCTGCAGATTTCATGTTCTGTCTGTGGGCCTGGTTTATTTCTCTGTTCTGAGGCCTGAATTCCCGATTGGCAATGTCTTGCTGCACAGCGCAACAGCAGCACGGTTCCGAGGCCCAGACGGCACATCACTGGATGTTGCTGTTGTCGTCCGTGCCGTTCGCCTCCGACATATTCATTTTTCCCATGGATTGACCCACGTGGTTCACCCCGTCCCTGCGGGGTGGCATGCGCTCGTTGATGCGATCCAAGCCCTTAGCCTCCTCGAAGCTGGTGATCTTGTGCTGTGGGGAGAATCCACGGATGGCTGCGAAGAAGAAACACAGGGATCAGGCTCACATTGTAATGGCACAATCTAGTAATTTCCAGTGGTGTAGTGCTACCAACCAGACCAAAACCTCTGCATTTTTTAAGGTGGTGCATTTTCTTGCATGGGACTCAAAGCACGAGCTGACGTTAGGAATCAATCAGCACACCTTAAATGTCAATATGACTTCTTTGACCATTCCGTTTGTTTCTGTGTTTTTATTTTTTTGGCTCTCTTGCATGACAGACGCTCCGGCAGCACTACCTATGATGTTTCTGATTTCATCCCATGTTGTGTCTAACCCCCCAAAATATCAAATCGTGTTGCTATTTCACCAGGTATTACCACAAAAAAAGACACTTCAGTAAATGTTGATGAAGGTTCTCAGTCATCCAGTTCATGGTAATTCTAAGTGCTGTATCGTAGGCAACTGGACTTTCAGTTGTAACTCACTGGAGGGGAGTTGCAGGCTTTTAAACCCCGCGTGGAAATGTTCTTACGGGAGAGTAGTCTGTAATGTCTGTAGTGTGCTGTGATGCTATGTTGTGCACTACACTACCTACTGTATCACCCACCCACAACCTACGACTCTGTAAGGACACTCCCACACAACGTTTAAAAGCCTGCAACTCCCCGCCAGTTAGTTAAAAACTGAGGAAGCCTCTTGGCCGAATAGTGAAACGTCTTCAAAAGACTGAAACATGTGCAGTTGCCCACAATAAAGCACTAGAAACACTTTAACAAAAGCTAAATTAATTTCACTAAATGTACTGTATGCTTTAAAATGCCACATTTTTGTTTTGAATTTCACCGTTTAATAGCGGAGTATACCGGGAACATACAGAGTAGAACAGCAGAGTAAACGTTTCAAAGATTCTTTGTGGCACTTGTATCAGCTGTAACACACTGAAAAAGCAAAAAAAAGTTGCAAAAGTTGCAAGAGTTTTTTTTTAGGATAAACTGCTTACCTTCTAATAGATGTGAGTTGTCAGTTCCTCACATACTTACATCTCCCACCCCAGTATCCAGTTTCAATAGAAAATACATCAACTTAATTGGAAAGATGCCCACAGCCTATATCATCGTGACTTGAACCTTTTGTATTATATTTTTCTTTTTTTAATTACGCTCCTTGGAAAAATACAAAACACATTTCTAAACAATCAAAACAAATGTCCACCACCGTGCTAGATATGTCCGGTAAGATATATGTAAACGGAAAAAGAATATTTGTGCCCGTGCTGTGAATTGCTGTCTCATACTGAGGCTTCGTGGTTCGTGAACAATGATTATCTCAGACATGTCACGAAGAACTGAGGATCCAAGATGCATATTTCATGTTGATGCTCTGCTCGTTTCTTGATCGCGTGCATGCAAGACTTTTAAGAAATGGATGTAGGCCATTTACAAGCTAAACCCAAAAAAAACAATGAAGTGTTTTTTATGCATGCATCTCTTAGCAGCACTTGACTTTGCAGTGTTTGAATTGGTAGCGAACATATCTTGATGCACTATAAAGATTTCCTATTTTATGAAGTGTTGTAGGCAGTGGTCGGGGGTGAAAGCTGGTGGTAGATTGACACACATGGAGGAACCATGAAATGCACAGTAGTGCGTTAAGTGTGTTACAATTCGTGTTCTCCCCTCAGTTCCCTCCCCCCTCGACCAAACAGACAAGAACATGATCCTTAACTGTATTTCCACCCTGTAAATGCTGCCAATTGCGAGACATTTTTTCCACTCCAACACTCAGGCACACACTAGAAAACAATTCCTTTCAAAATAATTGTTGTGCATAAGGCGGACCATATTACAAATAACCATGTATCTTCTCGTGTAAAACATCATCATCAGTTCTAAATGGATCCCCTTTCTCTAAACAGTAAAAAAAAATCCAATCATCTTGTTGGATTTGAATCAATGGTACTGCAAAGTAAAGCGCCAGCAGCATCAAACGGTCCTATGAAATGTTGCTTGATGGTTATTACTCTTTTGAGCTGTTGTGTGCATGAGCTGGCCTCTGTAGCAAGAAACCTTAACAATATGTGGAGAGGGGTGGGAGTTGGGGCACAGGTTTACCTTCTCCGTCCTCATCACTCGGCTCGATGGCTTCAATGGCTTCAATGGTGGCTGAGGGGGGAGGAGGGGAGCAGGTTACTCCTGATCAAGCCATGCAAATGTTAAAGGCAGCCCTCCAGCGAAACGAGCGGCTCACGTTAGGCCAGATGAGATATACATGTCCACTGGCAATGCAGCCAAAGTCAGAGGAGTGCCATGCATTAATACTGAGAGAATTAGTGTCAATAAAGACTAGTTTCAGGATAGATCCATAGAGACAGAGAGAGACAGTGACAGAGATATTGAGAAGGGGAGAGTGATAGGTAGGTAGGGTTGACAGAGATTACTCGTTCTGACCTTGGACTAGATGTTTTAAACCATCAGTCAGTACATTTTTTGCAGTTTTCTGTTGGTTTAAGGCTGATCTTGCTATGTTGTCAGCATATTTGATTTGAAAATACCTGACAGCAAATCAAATAGATTTTTTTGTGGTTGCTCGTACTTCCGATGTGAATCAACACTGAACCGTGCAATTCCTTGCAGCTTTTGTTGAATTTCAGTTAATGCCAAGGGTTAGAGTACTGAAGCAAAGGGGGGTCTCATGAAGAAAAGATAACATCTAGTGTGCTGAAGAGAAACATATTTTTCCTCAGGGTTGGTAATCCAAAAAAACAACTGAAGTGCAAGTGAATAATAGATTGGTAAGTGAGACTGAGGACTCCAAAAGAAAGTTCCATTTTGTTCTCTGGATTTGGACATAGGCAATTGTAGGCTTGCACGTTAACAATTTGTTGGTGTGAGTCTCTTTTCCTGGTGCCTATAGGTGCCTAATTCAAGTTTAAATGTGAATTTATAGTAGTGTATATAGTTTACTGTAGTGTATCAAATATTGATTTTTCAAGGTATTGTATCAAAGTTAGATATTCCAGTATCTTGACAACGCTAACTTATTGAAATGGTTAAAGCATTGTCTGATGCTATGATGGAATCTTTGACAAGGCAGTAGCAACAAGTTCTTGTAAACATTTTGATGCAGGCGCTACACTTTATTATGCGACCGCTGTTGTGTGTTACTGTAGATAGAAATATTGAGAAACTGTTTTGGCGGGGTTTTATAACATTATGTTTTTCTTGCGTGGTTTTAATGTGATCAGAGCATCGCCGAGAGGCTCAAAAACAGACAGAGAGAGAGAGAGAGAGAGAGAGAGAGAGAGAGAGAGAGAGAGAGAGAGAGAGAGAGAGAGAGAGAGAGGGGTTAGACCGATGGTGGGACTGAGATGGTGATGAAGAAATGAAACAAACAAGATGGAGTAGAGGGTAGAGAAAAAGGCGTATGCTGCGCCTTCTACTCACCACTCTGCAGTGTCTGTCTGCCTCCAGAGAGAACCCCGCTCGGCAGCATGCCAGTGGGCGTCAGGCCCTTAAGCGTCAACACATTTTCACTCTCCTCTCTGCAGAGAACACAGACACAGGCAAACAGGTCAGGAAACTTCACTGAACCCTGATCAAACTTCATGCTCCCAGTTTGACAAGAGTGTGTACACTGACAGGGACTCACTTTGCACACATGTACACACCGAAACACTGTTTGAAGGATTTGAACACACACACACACACACACACACACACACACACACACACAAACACACACACACACACACACACAAAGTGTACCTGAGAACTGAGAACATTTTGGCCATTTTCCCAATAGCACGAATCTTGTTTTTGATCACCTCCTTGCGTGCTGCAGCTGCATTCGCTGAAAAGAAATGAATATACATAATGCCATTATAGGCATCTTTGATACTGTACATACTTTCATTTAAAGCTAATGTAATGAATGGTAAATGGTCTGTAGGGTTCTCTGATGCATTCAGTTATCTGATTATATGGAACTCTTGATTGGGGTATTTGGATGCTTTACGTGGTTAACATATCAATACCAAGTGACAATTTACTTCATATTTTGTTTTGATTTTTCCTGAGAAAGAAGCCAAACTTCAAACAAATTTGCCACAAGCAAAAGAATCCTAAAATCCTCAGTGTGAGTCGCTGAGATGTAAACAGTCAGCATATGCAGATCTCGTTCCATCAAGGACCTAGTTTAGTGTACGGACTCTGAATTGAACCAAAAATGCACTCGCGATACAAATAATAAATTATTTAATCATTATTCACAAAACATCTTACCATCAAAGATCTCTTCTTCCTCATTCATCATAAGTTCATCATCAGAGCAGATGCTCAGCACATTAACCAGCATTTCTGTGACTGGGGAACAAATAGAGTGTGGGAAAAGATGTAAAGTCACTGGTGACAGGAGGTAACAGTTTTGGATGTGGTATTGTGCTGCCGATCCCACTGCGAATCAACACTGAACTATATCATTTGTTGCAGCTTTCAGTTGAATTCAGTTAATGCCTAGGGTTGGTGTAAGAAGAACATTTTCTAGGTGTTGGTATATCAAACAAAAACTAAAATGTGAGTAAGTAGAACGTGAGACAAGCAGATGATGTCACGCTCATTTAAGATGTTTCCCTGCCACCTATAGGTGAAGTCTATGTGTGAATTTATAGAACAAGTTAAAGCTTTTGTCTATTACTATGAGGTGAGGTAAGGCAAGGCAACACTGTGACGCAGGCGTTACACTAAATGATGCAACTGCTAGTTTACTGTAGACAGAAATATTGTCTATAACACTGTTTCTGCCACGGTCAAGTTCAATTAAAAAACACCTGACAGGTATCAGAGGACTTAATACCTTTCTCTCCGACAAATGGCAGAGACCAGGTGAAGACGTCCATGAAGTTGGGCAGCCAGTAGGGATGCGGTGAGCAGTTGAACTGTCGGATGTTCATGACATTATTTTCATATTTGAGTACAGCAGCTGTTGAGGAAGTAGAGGAGAGAAAGCAGAGGGACATTTTCATCTTTAATCTTGCAGAATCGTATAGCCTTGGTGACACGTTACATTTAGATTATATGCAATTTTTGTTTTTACATTAAAAGAAAAAAATGTTATTAAGTAGGATCATATTGTGTTATGCGCTCTATGCAGAGACAGGGTTACAAAGCTTCAGTCCTTACATGGCATGCGGAGATTCCTGCAAACAATGCCCAACTTTTTCCAAATGACGATAACGGACAGTTGAGATGAGAATGATTAAATGACAACAAACTCAACAAACCTCAACCACAACTCAAATTCAGGAGTGATCCTTATTTAATTTGGAGCATGTCTCTTATCACTCACATTTTTAGTACTTGGTGCCATGTATGTAATGCCTCTGTAGGAAATGTTTAATAGAATCTGATGTGTTTTGATGACATTTACTCAAAGGTAAAAATACACTTATATAACATTTTGCCTTATCGTATGCACTGTGCAGCATCTTTTCATTGCACACTGTCATAGCCTTAAGCACAACAATGTTTCCTAAAGGCTGTCCTCAAATGTATTCCTCTTCTGCGATGTTACCCACTTTTCTTTTCCCAAACAGCCCCCCTCTGTATGCGAGCAGAAAATGAGACATTCAACCACTAGATGGCCTAGCTGAGGCCAAGGAGTGCTGACACTGTTACATCAAGAGGGATAAAGCCACATGGAGATAGTCAGCGATGCCGACAGTCCCTCCCACGCTCCCCCATCTCCCACAGCCCATAGCAACCAAGACACAGATCTGAGAACACAAACAAACGGGGGCTCCCTGATGCATTCTTATGCCTGCTCACAAGCTAAATGCAGTTAGATTAACTCACACACTCCAGTCTTTCGCTGCCGAAACCATTTTAACAGATGAGTCGGGGAAGGCCACTTTACATCGGCATAGAAATTACAGTATATATTGCATTTTTTTCAACATGAATATCTGTTTTTAGCATAGCTTAACATCACTAAGGCCAATTTCTGCGATAGACAGATGTAAGCAGGATAAGCAAACTCAAAACGAAGACAAGTTTAAAATGAACGAAGAGATTTTCAGACCTTTGTTGTTGTAAACGTCCAGGTAATTTGGTGCTGAGAAGATGGTTATGAGGGATGGGAATCCAGTGGTCTGACTTTTACGGTACATCCGGTAGCTTCATGGCAGTCAGGTGGCAGTAAAAATGGAAAAAAAAGGGCAAGGCTTTTTGTTATTATATGTAAATGTATCCATTAGTGTGTGTGTGTGTCTGTGTGTGTGTGTGTGTGTGTGTGTGTGTTTGTGTGTGTGCGCTTTAGGGGTAACATACCCTGCATCTTGTGCTTCATGCGCCCGGATGATTGATAATAGGTTATTGCTCTGTAGGAACTCACACACAGCTGGGTAACTAGAGAAGAGTGAATACAAACTGGGTTTAGAGACATCACAGAAGTACAGAATAGTACAAATCAATTCAACTGAGCAATAGAAATCAACAGAGTTAAAAAAAGTTTTATAGGCTGTATTTAAGTTACTTATTTCACAAACATTTTCACTAAACCAGAGAATGAAGAAAGATTGAGATGCATTTATGGAAGCCTTGCTGAGGATGACGCAAGGATGTGAAAAACCAATCCAACAGATACCTGTTGCACTAAAAAAAACAAACTAACGGCGTCAGTGGCAGTCGGGCTTCCTGCCCCCGAGCTCTAACCTGACAGGAAAACGCCTGAAAGGGAGTGAAATCCTGTGAGCTGGCTCGGGGAGGCAACTGAGGACCCTGCAGGACTCACATATGGCATTAAGTAGCTGCTTCCTACACTATGTATATCCGCTGCACCCTTCGCATTAAGGCGGTCTGTTTAAGCTGTTAGTGCGCCTCCCGTTCTTTTGCTCTGTTATTGCTGAAAATCATTTGCTGCAAACTTGCCTAAACCATCTGATTATGTTGCCTCGGGACAACCTTGTGAACAAATGATTTGTTTAGCTTGCCTCTCCCGCTGCTGACCCCCCCTCCCCCCAAATTTCACAGCTCCGTTCATCGGTCATTCTGTCAGCCACACTAAGATGTACTCGGAGCCAGAAGTGGAGATCTTTGTCTGTGCCGTTCAGAGTTTGCTGCTCTCTAAGATGCTGGTGATCACGAATTCACTTTACCCGCTAAGTATTTGCTGCTGCTGGACAATGTCTTGATGTCTGTCGGCTGCTAAGTTATATGTTGTTGAATGAATTCTTCAGCATACATGATGAATTCTTGTGTTACTGTCTGAATCCGTTGTTTTGGTTTTTCTGGTCAAGACTCACTAAACACAAACTTTACACTGTGCACCTATGTACTAAAATGTGAGGCATATTTCCAGAGGGCCAATAACAATATCAATTTAAATGAGCCTCATTCTAAAAAAAAAAAAAAGAGGCCCCGCTGTGGTTGCACCATCAGACAGTCTGTTATGAAACCCACCAATCTCACGGATACGGATTTAATTGCAGCACTTCCTCGTGCTAGTGCTACTTATAACTGAACCATTTCCCAAAAACTAATTAAGCTTGTGATATTGTTATCTCTCCACTGCCCGCAATGCTGAAGCCATCCTCCATTATTTTACAGACCAGGTGGACAATGAACTATCGTGTGGGGACAGGTGTTAAAACCTTCCTCTGTGATTGTTCAGCATGGCTATAGATCACATATGGAGTAGATTTATGGCCAGAAAATGTTTCCAAAGAACCAATGTAAAACGTCGGACCTGTGTCACACGTGAAGGACAAAAAA
>CAEMYA010000028.1:5667293-5685084 GCA_903131615.1 Diplodus sargus
CCCCCAATATTAAACCAGATTCCTCATCATTTGACTTGGTTAGTTGGCGCTTCGATATTGTAATAATACAGTGCAGGTTTAGTGAAGGTTTAGAACCAAGTAGAATTAAACTGAAGATGTAGTGTAGGAAGTATGATCTACGACATTAAACTTAATACGAACCCTTATGTGATAAAGCGATGCCGCATGACAACATCCTATAGCATTATTGATAAGTGTGCAGTTGTTGCAGTTGATTAAAACTGATGAACCACAACACTACATTGACTAACAAGTCGGCCCCGACCGAAATATTGGTTGGTAAGTATTATTGGCCCACATTAGAAATGTGTTGCACAAATTTTTATAGCGCATAATAAGGAAAAAGATCCCTGGGGTAATGTATAGTTATTCATTTTCCAGTAATTTAGGACACTAAGTGGTTGATAACGACTTTTGGAAGTAAACTTGTATCTGTATGTATGTATATATTCTGTGTGTATAAGAATATTATAAGAATATATCTTGTTACAATGCAGTATTCAGCCGGAAAACCTCAGGTCCTACCATTCACATGGGCGCAAATTGACACGCACCACCCACCCAAACACCACTACAGACCAATTACTCTAGCTCTCGCATGGCAACAGCACATGATCTATGTAATTCACTTCCCCTGACAGTGGCTTTTAACGCTGCGTCTGATCAGTGTGTATGCCCCTTTAAACAGTGAAGGATTTGTTAGGAAGATCTTTAAAAGAGGAACGGAAGTGCCATGATATGTCATAAAGGAATCAACATTCCCCAGTGCATATTATCGTCTGTTGTGACCATAAAACCATGGTTTAATGTGACAGGAGAACCAACAGAGGACATGCCTGGCATTTACTGTACTACAAGTCCATTTCAAACAACGTCCTCCTCCATTGTATGGCTACTTGCGAAAAATGCTACATATTGATTCAGGGATTTCAATAAGGCTGCAATATATCAGTGTGGCTTTGCATGTACGGTTCAATTCTATCAACAATCAGTCATTGTCCGAATGCAGCTTTAAGTCAAATAAAGGCAATACATTTGATTTGGTTTTAATGCATTTTTCTTTTTTTTTCCTCGACCTGCACATAACTACGCCCATTTCAAATACATTTTTCTTGCGTTTCACAAAAATCCCCAGGAGAATGTGGCTCCCTGAGCCGCATACATACCGTGTAGTTGGCAAGAGTCATAATGATGGAGAGGTAAGTTTGAGAGTGAAGGCAGAACAAAGCCATGGGGAGATAGATGACTATTATAGCAGCATCCTCCACACATCCACGGAATAATCCTCGCTAAGCTCCACTCGCACTCTGAATAGATGGTTTCTCTTCGGTGACCATTTAGCGGCGAGAGGGGAAGTTAAGACCCATCACCTGCTTCCTTTTTTTCGCTATAGGATATTCTCCACCGTGGCAGCTCTATCAAGGTGTGGTTTTGCTGTTTCTAGCTCAGCAATCAGTCGTTTCAGTTCATCCCATGGTGATAATAAAATCAACTTTCAGACATTTGTTTCGGAATCGCCCTTGGTTGAGTGGGCATTTAATTAAAGGATTTCAGGTTCATAATTTTATCTTGGGTTACTACTAAAATAGCTTTATATTAATTACGTTGCTTTAATGGTCATAAAACACATTCTGTCCCGCAGCACTGTGTTCCCCCTCCTCTTAACCCTACTCTGTACCTGCAACTGCATCAAAATGAGAATTACAGTTGGGTTATTATGTGAAATCTATGCAGCTATACTGCACAAGTCGTCCAGGATGTCATTTCCTTTTGGGGGTGGAGGAATAAATCTCGCTGGCTTTCCTTTTTGTGATCCGCGCAGAACTGCAGCTACCGCTCGGTACCGTTCTGAACCTTCATTAAGAAAACTCTCACCACAACTGCCACCTAATCTCTTCTCCTCACCACCACCACCATCGTCACCACCACCAACACCACCTACTTCCACAGCTCTCTTCCATCTCACAGCGCTCACTCCTCCTTCTTTTTACATGCTCCGTCATGGAGGTTGAAGAGTTGCATAACAAACCCATTCCCAATTTCCCTCGCTATTATGTTTTAGATTTTGTTCCTCTCTCTCTCCCTCTCTCTCTCTGCCTCTATTTCCATTTGACTCCAGGTTCACCCAGCTAATCCTCAGTCTGTTACAATCTGTTCTGTGAGTCAAAAAGACAACCTTTTTTATCAATGTGGCTCTAAAGCCACTCTAAAGGCTTTAAGCCTATGTTTACTTATTCATTCATTCAATCATTCAGTTTCCCTATTCCTGTTATGGCATGTTAAATGTGCGTCTCTTCATTGGTTTGTTTGTTTTGGTTTTCCCAGGTAGCAATAAATGTTTGAAATCTATTGAAATAATAATAATAATAATCCCAACATCCATTTTTGACATTAAGAACAGTTCAGCGCGAGTCTTCGGTGTAACACTCAGATTTCACCCTGTGCTCCTGCAATTCTCTTGAAAGATTAAATTAGATCTCATCAACACTGATAACTCCGGCTGTTGTCCTCTGATGCGTGTCATTACCTTTCTTACTTCTTCCAGAAGAGAAGAGGTGTGACGAATGCAACCTTAACCAGCGTGGGCTTCATTTTTTTGCTTTTATTGACTGATTTCTTTTTGCCTTAACAAGCTAGATAAACAAACATCCTTCGTTTTCATGACTGATTAAACTGAAAAAACAATCTGACCTTAAAGGACAACACAATTTCATACTGTTTTACTTTGTTTATAGGTGGTGGACCCTGCCACCTGTTTAGCTTCAGTGTTCTGGGGACCTTATTTTCCTCCTAGAACAGCTTATTTATTCGGTTATGGAAAAGATGAATATTTCAGAATTTGTATTACTACATCATTAATATTGTAATTATTAAAATACAGAGTTTTAATAGCTTCTCCAAAACTACAGAGTGCCCCTTTAAATGTAATAACACACCTTTCATGAGCCACATCACATACAGAAATGTAAATTACTATAAATGCCCCTTTATCAGGAACGTTATAGTCATATATGTTAACTGTGAAGTAATATATGATGAGTACAAACATATAACTTTGGATATATGGAGATGTAGGTTTAAAACATATGAAATATACATAGTAAAATGTGTATATGTCCATAACTTGAATTTTTATATGGCATTAAATGCTGTGGCCATACAAATTATCAATATCTATATATAATTCATAAATGTAAAGATATAAGTACTTAACATACAGTATAAGAAACACCCATAGTAAAATATGTATAAATACATTTATCAAAAGAATACATAAGATACATCTTTCATATATATGTAAATAATTTTCTATGCACATATGTATGGTTGGTATTAAAAATGTAATGTTTAAATACAGAAACATAATCATCTGTATGGTTTGGACACAATTTCTATTATGTTTGAGATATTTGTACATATATTTCGTACAGTATATGGGTATTTCTTATATGTACATATGTACATATATTAAATTAGCATATGGGATGGGTCAGGCTTAAGGAAGTATACTAAGTGCAAGTATCTCAGTATGGAAAACATCAGTGTTCACATTGTAATAACCCAAAGGACCGGCGTTGCTGCAGGGAAGAAGAGGAATCAGCTCACCTGTAGAAGTAGGAGCAGCCTCGCACCGTGTTGTGGCTGAAATATTCCTGGGTTTTCTCGTTGCCAAAATCCTCCAGAGGATCAGCCCACAGCAGGTCGCACATGGGCCCGAAAGCCGGCGGCTCCTTGAACCGATCCAACTTAACATAAAAACAACGGAAATGTAAGACTAGAAAACAGGGCCCAAACACCGTCAGACCTGGAATAGCTGAGACAGCATGTTATTACCTTTTTAATGTCGTCTAAGGTGTGTATTTCAGGTGAGAGTCCACCGTGGACACACAGAAACTGTTGGTTCATGAGCGCAGCCAAGGGAAGGCAGTCAAATGCATCCATACACGAGTCATACACCTGCTCTGAGTACTTGATTTTACCTGACAGAGGACAGACATGCAATCATTGAAATAAAGAAATGTTAATGTGACTGAACAAGTACGTTTACAACAAAAATGAATACGACACGTTGATCTGTAACAACTGACAACTTCTTCCTTGAGACAGGCTTTTAGTTCATGGAGTATGTTTAAATCTCTTTATTACTACTTTGACTGCTCTGCCTTTTATTGGATATTTTGTTCTTTTGCTTACGCCAATAGATATCTCTGCAACACAACACACTGCTAGATGTCTTTGGCATGATGTCAGCTCTGTAATTTCTCCATAAATTGTGGATCAGTGTTATTTTTGAACGTGTAAAATGGAAATTCTTGCATATTGCACATTTCATTGTTATTATTCTTATGATAATTATTGTTCCTATTAGTGAAACAACACACAATTACAAAAGCTGTACTTTCTTAAGTACACAGTAGCAGCTGTAGCACCATAATAAAAATGGTTATATATGAATAAATATGTTTAATAAGTAATCAGATATTAATACGAACTCATTTTATTTAATTATTATGTGTGCACATGAGCAGACACAGTACATGTGTTTTGCTAGCAGTCTTTACAGGCAGGTGCTTTAATTGTGAAGGGCTACAGGCCACACATGACATTAGCGAGACTAAAAAACGATGACAAACAGAGAGAGCTACTCACATTCTTGTTTGAAGGTGAAATATTCTGTCAAATGTCTACATTCATGATTTCCACGAAGTAAAAATAGTGTCTTTGGATAGAGGATTTTCAGCGACCAGAGGTATAAAACACACTGTGGGGAACAAAGACACAGATAAAGTGCTATTCAGAGTGGAGGAAAAAAAAGGCTTCACAGTTCAGTATAAATCAGCCATCTGCAGTTTGTTTCCCCCCTGTGAATTACTTAAAAGACGTTCTGATGCTTTTACCTCAATACTGAAGTAGCCACGGTCAACGTAGTCCCCGAGGAACAGGTACCGTGTTGTGGCGGGTGATCCTCCCACTTCAAACAGCTTCATAAGATCAAAGAATTGCCCGTGGATGTCACCGCACACTGGAAGACGACCAAAGTACAGCAAATGTTATGGAATCAAAGAATTTAACAGAATATCTTCATCTGCATCGTTGTTTGTGTGCTGTTTTTTTAGAACAATTTTTGAAGACAGAAGGCAAAAGAGACAGCAGGGAACAGGATTCTGTGGCAGCGCTGTAGAACAGTTTGCATCAGAGGTGTGTATCTCTTCTTTCTGCTAACAGGTTAGCTTTATAAATAGACTGACAGGTGGGCAGTTCACCTGCATGGAGATGCTACAGTTTGTGTTCGTGTCTGCACTTCAACTGTCTAAATAATTTACATTTAATAAAGTTTGCGATGTGTTCGACTGCTGTTGCTGCTATTAAGATATCAGAGGAGTTACATTAATAATGAAGTATAATGCACAATGAAATATAGATATGATGTAACCGCAAGCGCCACCTTAAACAACAATATGGTGCAAACACAACAAAACAGAGAACGTAAGACGTGTTCGAGCTAATTTTCATATCCACATCTCTTCATTATCACTCCGGATCCCACAATCTGCCAACTACTGCATACAGAATAATCTCAACTGACACATACTTGTATATGAATGCAAAAGATGTAGGAAATGGACAAGATTTCAGTATCAGACGCAATTCTATTTTCTGCTTGTAGTATTGACCAATAACGTTGGACGAAACGCAATCTTGGAACACATCAGCTGTCACCTAACCTCGATTAAGCTTTTTTACTAACTTTTTAAAGAGAATTATCCACGTGAATGTGCAGATTTGTTCAGATCAGATCTAAATGATCACCAGATGATAGCTGACGGGTTCCAAGATTGCTGGTCGGACTTTGAGCCATAACTGCCGCATGGAAGAGGAAGTCTTGTTCATTATTGGACATTATTGTCGTCCATTATCCTGATAGTTTCAACTGGCTACACTTGAAGCACTCAAACAACCCACCCTACACTGCCTCTGATAGGCTTACCCTGATATTCTTACCTAAACCTCATCACCCCAACCAACAGAAGCGACGTGAACTAGCTAGCAGAGGCAGAGTAGAGTGGGACATGACTTGGTATGTTAACGATTAATGATGAATCAATCGATTGCCGTTGAGAACGGATCAAAAATATATTAACCAACAATGAGAGGTGCAGTTAGAATGAAGTCATTATTTCATTTACCGATCAAGCAACTTGGTGTTTACCTTAAGTATTCTTTTAACACCTAACGTAGCCGGCTCTGATGTTGCATCATAGACCAAGCCAGTGGTCCAAGCCAAGCCATGGAAAAATGTCCAACATATTTCATTTATTATTAATGATTAATCAATAATCGAGTGTAAAGGCAATTGCATCCACAACGACAGCTGATGGGTTTGGATTTTGTATGAAGGAAAGTGTTTTTATTCTCTTGACTGTTAGGTCTACCAAATATCTAAGTTGTGCCAAGTAGAAACATGATTCACCTTCATCAGTCAGTAAAGCGGCAGAGGAGGCAGTGAGTTATGAAAACAATACTCCTTCAGATGCATATTCCTACAGCAAGACTATATATTTAATCTGCAATTACAGCCATACTGCGTGTATTTACATAGTTTAAACGCCTCGGATTTAAGGATATAATGGTTTCAGATTCTCTTGTCCTCGGGTCATCATTGCGTTGAGGCATTTCTACGGCGGAGAGGCCCCCTGTCCTCCGCAGAAAAAACTGAGAAGCTCTCATCTCGGAGGGGTAGAGAAAGCTCAAGACCCCAGGGAGCCGCGCACTTTTTTTTTTTTCGCAGCGAACACCACGGCGCTGGAGTGCAAACCTACATCTCATTTCCTCGCTGCCTTCAATTTTTCATTATCATCTTCCTCTGTCTCCTTCTCTCCTACTCACCCTCCATCTCCTCTCTCTTTCCCGTCTCCCCTATCAGCTCCACAGTGGCCTTCGCCCACTCAAAGCTTAGAGCAATGTGAGTGGGAGACTGCTTGTGTGACTAAAGCAATCAAACGCACACATGCGCACATACCTACGCGCGGGCGCACACACACACACACACACACACACACACACACACACACACACACACACACACACACACAAACACCCATAAGAACACATCCATGCAAGTAAAGATTCACGAGTGCATAACTAATAACATAACATAATATATGACTATACACACACACACACACACACACAGTTGCGGAGACGTTCAAACACAACTCGAGCTCACAGAGACAGAAAACAGACCTCCGCACTTGCAAATGCCCGCACACAATACTCGGTTCATCATCCATATTTCATGCTTAATACGTAAAGCCTCCATTTTCCCAACGCCAGTCAAGATGAAGTGCCTTCTCCTCAAGTCAATATGCAATTTCATCCATTTGTCACCTTTGTTTCCGTTAAACACCATACTTGGTTTCAAGGAAGATAATTGATATGCTCTAATTAAGTTTCAATGCCCAACAGTGCCAGGTGAACCTGAATGACGTCAAAATATCCATCAGCGGAAGGATGGATGAAAGACTCAATCTGACTGCCCTATATACTGTACTTGGCCTACTTTGGTGATGGATACCATGAACTACGGGCGGGCAATCTACTTCTCAGTGTCATTTTCAGGTGAAAGATCTAGTCATTTATTGTCCTCTCACTTCTGTTTCCAAACTTCACGTCATTAACGAGCAGATCCACGCAACATGAACAAACCAATAGGCCGATGTCACCAAGTCGACGGCTATGCTGATTGGGCAAATTACATCACGCGGCGCTCCCTTGGGTGACGTGTTGTAAATAAAGCAGCGCGAGGACTTTGATTCACCACTGAAACACCCAGACGCTTCATTTGCGAGTTGCCAAAACGTTTTTTACACGCTTGTTTGTCTGCTTGTTTGGTTTGTTTGAACATGCCTGATGTGGTTTTATCTCATCTAAATCTTATCTTAACCAAATGGTTTGTATAATCGAATCACAAGAATCTGAGTTCTCTATAGACATATGGCACGAGTACACATTTAATCTGAGAAGCTGTGTTACAGCGCCTAACCTCTGCTGTTTTGTCATGCGAATGAGACGAACGGCCTGCCGATGGGCCGTCGGCAAGCGATATTGTCTATTAATGGTGCAAATGGAGAACTTACTTTCATTTCATTCCTTCATTTCAAGTCGGCCGATGGCAGGCATTTCAGAACTGAGAAAAACAAGCTCAATTTAGATCTTGGATTGCGATTGCAATCGATTAGATTGTGATATTATTTTTTTGGCCAGATAACACAGCACTATTCAAGCGCTGAGGCTTAGGAGGTAACATTTGAATGTATTTGTTAATAACCATAGCTATGATAGACTTAGAGACCTGAATCATGGGAGAGAGTCTATTGCTTAAACTGAACCATGGTCGACGAATCGGTGAATGCCAGCATTGTCTAAAAAGCCTACAGTACCTGCTCTCACCTGTTATATGAACAATTTTGTGCGTCCGGTTCAGACATGTTTACATAACTAGGACACACTGTAGTTGATCAGAAGGAGAAATAATCTGCTGACAGGTACAGATGCTTTTAGAAATTCACATCTTTGTTTTTCCTTTCATATCGATGTATGTTCATGTCGCTGCTTTACTCAAAGATGTTACGCCTGCTTTGCAACTGAACAATCAGACTTTTTAAACCCCGAACCACGGGCTACTGCTGTTTACACCGATGCTTTTGCTCAGTTGCATGTGTTGAGCAGGATTACTTTGAGCCAGCATGTATTTGAAAGAAAGACCCAATAATGCTCTCTTCAGAGTCGAAGCAGAGCAGCAGTCTGAAGTACATTACTTGAAAAGCCCCACCGACAACAGACCCGTGATTTAGTCTTTGATGAGAGGCCTTTTAATGAAAGATATGGTGCTTCTGAAATATCCTTGGCCTATTTCACTTGACAAGATAATGATGTTTCAACCTGAAAGTGTCAGTTTCCTGCAGTAAGAATCCACATTCATGTAGATTCCTATTATCTGTCTTTCATCTCTGCTTGTGCTCCAGTAAGGTGCCCTGTTTATTTTTGTACTACAGGTACAAACAGTAGCATCGCCAGTCTTCATCCTCTCATCGCCTCTTTAGTCGTATGTTTCTTCTTTTCCACACTGTCATCCTCTCTTCTACATGCTCCTTAAAGAAAAATAACCACAAAACTCTGAAATTTGATCCAGGCATTCGTGTCCCCCTCAAGGCAAGTTGTTATAACTCTTCTGACTCCTCACCTAGCGATCAGGTTTTAAGTTGTCCATATAGACCCTTTTCATTTTCATTTTGACTTGTCAAAGCAGGAGAAGCACAGGTGTGACCAATGATGTTAACAATGGCTCCAATCAATTTAGTGTCCCGGTAATTGTGTGTCAGTGAGTGAGCATGTGCAGCACCAGAGGCCTGAAACTGGCTCAACTAAATGTAACGCAGCCATCATTAAAGGTGAAGCAAGCAAGAATTGGCTGCCTGTCAAATTTATACTAAAAGCAAATAGGGTGCAGGCAGGGTAACCACCAACTGCTGCTTACTGTAGCGATGTAAGCTCAGTTAGCCACGCAGCTAGCGGTTCAGACAGGGAGCTTAGGGACTTGGGGGAGTGCACAGAACAGGGATGGGCTGAGGCTAGCTGGTTAGCATGCAAACTTCAGCAGATGTCTCCGTAACACAATACTGTACAAAGACATCGATTTTTTTTAACATTTTCAATTAAAATTCTTACGTATAGCCTCTTTAATCTTATAAATTCCACCTGTGCTTTTCCTGCTTATGTCTGCCATGAGAAGGGTTCGTTCTTTGTTTGTTGCTCATTAGCAAATGTTAGCATGCAAACATGCTAAACTGTGATATTAAAAATGTAAATTATACCTGCTTAATGTCAGCATGTAGCCTTGTCATTGTAAGTATGTAAGCATGTTGGCTGTAGCATTTAGCTTAAGTGCAGTGAGCATACCCGTAGCCTCTTAGTCTTGTATCGTTATAAATCATGACAAAATGAAACAACCATTTTAGGCTACATGAAAATCAACATTATGTTATTATAAAGAGAATCAACTCACAAAATTAAAGGATACAATTCATCTGAAATCCACTTTAGCTTGAAATTAAACATAGCCTTGACAACTAGCCTAAACTATCATTTCAAAGCTAAACCCACAGCCTTAAAGCTCCATTACGGCTAACGTGTTAGCAAACAATTTCTCACTTCAGAGTAAAGTATCTTTTAAAATATCTCCTTGCGGACCACATGGACCATGGCTGCATGAGTACTGGAACTCTGCTGTTGCAAACTGTTTGTGCTATTCATTAGGTTTTGCTAATGCTAACACTGAAACATTTGGGCCATGAAGCTACAGAACGATGGCGCCATTTGGTTAAGGGGTCCCTCTTCGTGATGATATATGCTGGGTTAGGAGGATGAGCTATGAGTTGTAACTTCAAACGTCTCTGTATCGTTTTTGTCACATAATATCAGGAACATCTCTCAGTGTAGCACAATACAATTCAACAGTAACACAACTGAAGCTACAAGATAACCAGTGAGTTCAATCAGTGCCTCAACAAAACGGTTTCAACTTATAAACTTCAGGAATGTAAGATTCATCACAGGGTTGCTGTGTTCGTCACATTTGGTGACTAAAGAGTTTTTAAAAGCAAATGAATAAGTAACATTTGCAAAACTCATGCATTAGGTAGAAGTTTCATGCCACATGTCGTATCTAATCAGATGAAATACATTTAACCGCATGGCTGGGTCATCGGTGTGGCATCCCACAGCCGACTTAAAGCGCATCAGGAGAAGCGCCAGGTGTCTCTGACAAGTTCAGTTCACCTGTGACTGGCGCCTCGATGTCCAGTATGGTTTTCTCCTGACGCAGGATGGCGGCCCCCTCATTGACGATTCGAAGGGCCACGGCTTCCTCCACGCGGCCCTCCTTGGTGAGGTGGGCCTTCAGGAGGTCCACCCGGGGTTTCCCTTCGCAGTCGAACACTTCCTTCAACGTGAGTCGGTGGCTCAGAGGGAAGGGGACAGCTGAGGACAGAGCACAGGCACATGGTACATTTAAACATAGCTGTGTGTGTGTGTGTGTGTGTGTGTGTGTGTTGGGGGGGGGACATCACAGTTACTATGGCTACAATTAATTCTCGACTATTTTTGCAGTGTTTTTAAAAGGACAGTGGCAAAGACGACATATCATGAAGGAATTCATGTGGAAATCCTATTTGAGAAAACCCCATCCATGTTTTGCCCGCAGGCATTGCTGTGCTGCTGCTGCTGCTGCTGCTGCTGCCTCTGTCCATCTTTGTTGAGCGTGTGTACATCTTTGCCATGAAAACCATCTTCATAAACACCGCGATGCCATTTGCTGACTTGAATTAAACAGGACATGGAAAATATCCTGAATTATGCAGAGATACGTGTCAAACGCCATTATTCTTCGCAGACGTTTATGTTCACAAATTAGTTTTTCTTCCCCGCCCGAGGTGCAAATCACTCACACGCACTTGTTTATGCAGTGCGTTTTTGAAATACGTCGCACACATATTGGGCGTATTCCTATATGTCAGTAATGCATATTTGTGAAGCAAACAATTTAATACTGACTAAATTCTCCATGCTGGAATAAAAGCCTCTCAAATCCCCGCTGCAATCGTCAGCTCTACCTTTAATATTTGCAAGCGGCAGCGGAGTGCAAAGATCAGTTACTGGAACAGATTGACGCGCGAAAAGTCCAAAGTCAGTTAATAACAGTTTTTTTTCTAGTACAGATGTGTGGTTACTTGCTATAAGTATTTTCCGAGCGCCCCGGATAAAACTCACAAACATCTAAAGCAATCTGTTCATCCAGCACTCTCTCTAGATCGCTAAAGCCTGTGGCCATTAAAATGCGCCAGTCAACCTACCCAGCAGACTGGCTGTGAAACTGTGAGATCCAACCACAGATCATTACTTCCGTGGCAGCAAAGGTTATTCATTAGATCTGATGCTGATATCTGTGTGAGTGTGTGTGTGTGTGTGTGTGCGCGCCCGCCGTCACCACAAGCTTCCGTGGCTCCGTGTATTAACGTTAATCTACAGATCATCGGGCTTAACACAGCAAACTCTTTCTAAGTGTCGGAGCTGTGAATAATTCAGATGAAAAGAAGAAAGAAGTCACACGAGGTCCAGTATCAACCCCTTGTAATCAGCCAGGCCAGCGTTTGCCTACGAAATGCTAATATGCTCATGGCGGATCCTCCCGCGGTTACTTCGACGTTTGCTTAAGAACCTCTACCTTCAGTGAGGTGTTTGACGCCTCTCTTCTGTTTGTGACAAAGCTGTGACTCTCCTTTAGCTTAAAACCTTTCGAATCGGAGGTGTGCACTGAGTGGACTGATTATACTCGATTACTATGACTTAGATTTGCAGAATGATGTTCAGATGGGTGAGCAAAACAACAAACTCAACAGAGGAGGATGTCGACCACTGCTGCCTCTTAGAACATAGCAACGCGTGTATTGATTGCCTTTCGGATGCTTCATCCTGATGTTAAAGAGGCAGATTATTTAATTAATGTCGTCTGATACTGTTGCACCTGCCAAGGTGCCCAAAGCTCTTCCTTATTGATTGTTGGCCATTTTGTTATATTTACGAGTTCATTTCTGTGAGGAATTCTCTGTATTTATAATTGAAGATCAGCTTTGTGCACAAGCTACACACACATACGTACATATCCATTATAGAAAAGGAATTTATTGCCTTCATCATGAAAGCTATGTTTTTTTTAGGTGCATGTCCGTTTGTTGGTTGGTTGGTTTGTCAGCAGGATTACACAAAAAACTACTGAACGGATTTCCACGAAACTTGGATGGCTCTCAGCCCAAAATAGACCCCATTAACTTTCGGTGCTGATGAAGAACATTTTTCTCACTCACTTTAACATTTTAACAAACAGAGTTTCTGATTATTTTCGTTATTTTCTAGGGTAAAAATAAATGGAAACAAGAAAATCTGTCATTTTTGAGCGACTGGTACTTTTTAGTTGATATTGGATTAAGCTTGACTGAATTAAATGGGACTGTTGGGCCTTGGTGACAGCCTGAGTGCCATTCGACCCATAAACTTGTCCATATGATAAAACGCACTTTAATTTGTAGCCTTAAGAGCATCTTTAGTGTGACAATTCTGTCATATGACATTACATCATCGTATACCATCCCCTTTTAATAATGACCTACTTTTTCCTTTTTTATCTGACACCATTTATAGGCAAGTATTTTTACTTTGACTGAAATGAGGTCTATTTAAAGTAACAGTACCTTTACTCGACTGAAACATTCTAGTACTCTGTCTACCCCTGCACATATGTACACATAACACAAGCTGTCAGCAGTAGTATGTCTAGGAGTAAAGGAGGGCTTGCCAGATTTTATGCAGCGCATAGCAAACAGGGCCACTCGGCAGTGCCAAACGAAGAGACGACAAAGGAAGAGTCTCAAAGCCGAGGCTTAAACTGAACATGATCAACATGCTCTTTAATAATGAATGTTTGACTGGAGGAATCTCAAAGTCGCTGCTCCTGGGATAATGAGGCGAGCCCCGGCAAGTGAGTTCAGTGGGACTAAGAATTTGTCACAGTGTGCAGTGTGTATCTGTGATGGCGATGTGTGCTTTGACACTTTACCAGCCAGCACACACTCAGCACGGTCACCACTCGAGCTTTGGTTTGAATTCTGCGGCGCTATGTCTTTGATTTCCTGACATTAACATAAACAGTAGGCTGGCAGCCCCGACTGCACGGTGATGCAACTTTGCAAAATACGTCTTAAATGCAGCAATGACTCACCTTCACAGGGCGATATTTGGCTGAATTGAGAGGAAGTGGATGAGATCACGAGTCATAATAACACCCAGTAAAAAGTGTCTTCAAACAGGAAGGCATTTACCTAAATACATAGGTGTGGGACCCTTCATTTAATCATGTGACAGGGTGCTTAAATGAACCATTCCTGTAAATGACTTTTCTTTCTGACACACGAAACTCCCGTTTTTTTTTTGGTTTCAATCTTTCAAAACAGTAAAATGATCTGAAATGGTGTAACATGCAGATGCTTTGACACGGACCATAGCACCAGTACACTTAGGAGCAACAAAGAACCAAACTCGGCAATAAACACAGAAAAACAAACAAACAGAAAAAGCGACCCAGATACTCAACGAAATGATCTGCAACGATGCATTTCAGAGACACAAACGTGTAGACGCAGACGCACCAGCACACTCATATAGATGTATGGCGAGATGAAATGAGATGAAAAGCTGACTTCTGCTCAGCACCCGAGCAGAGTTGAACTATGAAATACTGTATGTTGCCGGGCAACAGCAGCAGCAGCAGCGGCAGCGGCAGCAGCAGCAGCAGCTGACTGTTGGAGTACAGCCAGTGCCGCCGTGGAAAAACTGCAATTTGCATTGGAAGGTTCACGCAGATGCTGATGGAAACGCTCATGCAGTAGGCGCACGTCAAAATGTTCCCGCTCTATCGAGAAGAATCAGTCCGAGTCTGTAACGGACACCTTGTTACGCCACAACACGTTTTCCGTGAAAGCTGTTTCTTCGTTCTGCAAGCTTAAAAAAAACCCCAAAATAAATAAATAAAGCTCGTGGCAGGTTTTTTGTTGCTAATGAGCGACCCTGAGTTCAGTCTGGAAACGCTGAGTGGCTCCATCTGATTGGGCTAACTAGACAGTATGCATTTATAAGAGGTCCAATTAACATACACAGACCCAAATGTCAAGCTTTTAACATAATGTCACGAGAGCCTCCCCGCCTTTTCTCACGCACACCCTGAAGCTCCACCAGCAAAAACAAAAAAAAAGAAGTGACGTTTGGATGTTAGACATGGAGATAAAATCAGATGTGCGCTGCCCGAATATTGCTCCATCGTCACCACTGGTAAATTATTGATGTCAAACATAAGTCTTGTTGGGAGCAGTTTGCATATTTCAAATCTGGAGCTGATGTTTAAGCCTTTCCATCAGGTCGGCTGACTTTAAAAACCGATGTACTCTATCCCATATAGTTGCATAATTACTTATTTAAAGACGCAGTTTTTATAACTTCAAACACCAGATGAAGCCGTTACAGATTCGCGCGCTGCACTTTCTCTCAGGTCGCGGCGACTGTGTCTGCGAGATCGGGGACAAACGTGAATATCAGAGTCATCATGTGAAGAAATTCATTTTTTTTTTTCTGATAAGGTAAGACAGTTCACAGGTGTACCAAAGGCCTCCTCCCTGAAATAACTGACCTGAATATGCCTCTTGATGCCCACACAGCGGTGACAGTGCTTTGGAAAACAAACAAACATAAAAAAAAATAATAAAATGCACAGAGCAGCAGTTATTGTATCTCTTTACGATATGTTCTGTCAGGTTAAAACATGTTAAGGAGAGAACGGGGTTGAGAAACTTTGCTGAGGTTCAGGGTTGGAGATAATGTATCCAGTGGTAAAAATAACTCGGAGCAGCTCGTAGTACCGGCGCTCATGTCGTCTGATGCGAGCGCCGCACGCCACAACTGTAGGAAATGTCAGTCTCCGCTCGTCAAAATCACAGTTTGTCTTGATGGTGTCCTTTGATCACCTGAAGGATGCATGATTCACGTTCTTGCATCTCATATCTTTTTTTTTTCCACTTCTCAGCCTTGTGGGGATTGGGAAAAAAAAAAAATAGGCTTTTACTACTTTTTCAAAGCGGAATACAGGAACAGGGAGGGTGGACGAGAGTGACAAAAAAAAGAAATATTCATGTTAGTCAAGCAATGTCAAGCCAACAGCAACAACATCCGACCAACAGGGGAAGTGAGGGTCTGATGAAAAGGGGGAAATTAATGGCAACGTGAAGACACAAAACAACAAAAACATATGATTGAAGTCAACCGGGGAGAACTGCTGGGAGCGCCTCACACCCCAAGTCCTAAATGTTACGTGACCGTGTTACAAAAGCAGAAAAACCTGACTCAGAATTCTTGGCCGCGCTTCGTTTTTGTTGATATGAACCTTTTTTTGGTATATTTTTGAGTTCCTGGATGTCAGTAGAGCTTTTGCCAAAAAAGAATAACCACAGTAGCTTCATCCACTGTGCTGTAGGCTGCGAGATCTTGTTCCAACATACAAGAAGCAAGTAACTCGACACAGTGTCACAGCAGCTTTCGAAATATAAAACAATCGTTTTTCTGACTGTCTTTGTATCCTCACCGTGTTTTTTTCTACTAAATATTACAGTTCATTTGCGAGCAGCTCAAGAGTTGAGTTAAAGGGGTTTTGTATAACAAATTTGTAGCAATTTATATGTATTAATCACTTTTTTATTGGCCATATGTGAGCAGATTTTTCTGAGAAGTGAAAAGTGAGAACCTCCCCCCCCTTCGATCTCGGTCGCCTACACAAGCCAGTGGACGATTTCTCAGGTTGTTTGATGCTGCTGATCTGCGGATTCCTTCACGAGGGACTCCGGCTAAGACTTTCCACGAAGGTCCACAGGCTGTGGCTTCTTATACTCGTTGGTGATCGCCTCTCTCTAACCTTAATTTAGGAACGAAGTCAGCTACACGAACACGCGACTGTTTTCCAGCACCACACAGAAGCTCCACAGAGCCCCTTTAAAGGTCAGATAAAGAGACGTTTTCTAATTCAATTTTAAAGGTACAATTCGTACGCAAACCCTACAGTCCATCATTATTTGGCAAGCTGCTATGACACTGGGTTGAATAACAATGTCACCCTCTTATTATGGACGTGACAGCTGACACACAACTTACTGTGCGCCGACTTCACGGACCGTTTGGATATACAGTAATGGCCAAAATGCGGGCAAATATAATGAGATGTTTTTTTTTTAATTTGGGATACCCAGTTTTATTTGATGCACTTCAATATCAGTTTGTCATCGGAAATGATTTAATAATGACGCCTGTCGTTGGTTGCGTCACACTGATGATGAGTTGCTCCAGTGAAAACGTCTTTAAAGGTGCACTGTGCAGTTTTTGGGGGGAGGACACTTCAATCCAATGCACTGACCGAACAAACTAAATCAACAAACTCTCATGGCTGAAAAAACAAACAAACTGACCTTAAAGGACATACTGTTTTACTTTGTTTATATGTGGTGGACCCTGCCACATCTCTAGCTTCAAACAGTGTTCTGGGGACCTTATCGTCCTCTGAGAACAGTATATTAACAGAATATTTCAGATTTAGTTTCATTGCCTCATTATTATTGTACATATATAAATTCTGAGTTTAAATTTCTTCTACGTAGTGCCCCTTTAAGGTCCCTTTCTGACAGAGCGCCTTCTTACAGCACGCAGACCTGTTTGAATAGCTCATAAATAAAGCTTTATCTATTGTACCATCTCACACGTAGAGAATATTAGCTGTGCCCGGAGACATTGTCACATGAGTGTATCTCACAGTGCACATTACTCCGCGTTTCTACAACTCTGTAGCCTAAAGGACAAGTTGTTAGTGCTGACTGGGCTGCCCGGCCATTACGATACAATGCTAGCGGACGCGAATACATTCGGGCACGGTGCTGCCGACTGTGAGCTGATCCACGGTTAAAAATGAGCAGGGCTGAACGAGTTACGGCACGGCCGTGGAGCGCTCCATCATCCTCCAATCGATCCAAGTTGGCTCCTCAGTAATTCTCTGACGGAGCAGCCCGCACCCCCAACATCTACTGATGCCGCTTTTTGGGATCCCTTACAAACTTGTGTCTTTTTT
>CAEMYA010000028.1:5748805-5761269 GCA_903131615.1 Diplodus sargus
TTTTAAATGATTTGTCTACAGATCTATATGACCTTTTAGATGTCAGATTTGTTTTACAACAACAAGTGAATAGAGGACTTTATTTTTCAGGTTGTGTCAAGGCTTTCACCTCTCATATTGTTTATTGTTTGCACTTCTTGAACCAGGACCTGCAACAACTGAGAAACGTGCAGATTAATCGTCGTACTCCTCGATTTAAATCAGTTTGTGCACAATAAAATAAAGTGTTTACAATCCACTGTGCCTTCTGCGTATTCGCAGGCGTGCTTTTGCCCCAAATGCGTACATGAATGTGTTGTTTTTCCTCTCTGCAGTCCCCACATCTATAATCCCTTTTATTGAAATCCGTGTCACCTGCCGCCTGCGCAGTCCAGCACCCTGAAGCATTAGACGGCTGGCATAGTGACGGGCACTGCAGTGAGAGGAGAGGGAGGCAGAGACATGACCATAATGTCTTTCATTTAGTCGTGATGGCAGGCTTTTAAATTTTAGACGAATGAGTGGTTTGCTTCACGTGTAAAATCTAAGTGGAAGGCTGCACGCTGCTCATCAGCAGGTTCCTGCAACACGGATATTTGAGCCCCTCTGAAAGCGCCTTAAATTTCCACTGATACTGGTACCAAATTTCTCTGTGAGCTTGACATCTCCCTGTTGTTATGGCAGCACGCTGTCACCGGGACTGCCCACACTGTTGGTCAGGAAGATGGAGCCATGGTGGGCATCTTGGCTGGACGCTTGTTGCCTGTTTCCCCCCACCTCAACTATATTAGCATTTCTTCTTCCTTTTTTCAAGCATGCAGCAGCAGCAGCAGCAGCAGCAGACTGAGCATTGTGTTTGGGGAGAGATTGAGACGGAGAGGGTGAGGTAGCCCACGCCACGAGGGAGGTGGAGAGAAGACAGAGTGAACGGGAGAGAGGAAAGCCAGAGGGGGGAGAGGAAGAAGGGAGGATTGAGCGCAGGGAGCGGGAGGCAATTTTGCAAACCTGTGACACATTAATTATTAACAAACTCGGGCTAAATGCGTAAACTCTCCCTCCTTGTTCATTCTCTCTTCTTCACCTCCTGCGCAAAAACACACGGTCGCATGCATCCGTAGACGTGTACGCACGCATCAACACGCGCTCACAAAAGGCAGCAAGGTGGCGTGCGACCGTCGTAACGTGACGCGGAGCATGTCAAAGGGCTGGGGAAGGTGTCAGGCACAAGGCCCGCAAAGAGTGGGGGGACCGTAGGGGGGGAAGGAGCCAGTGAGGATGAGGCAGAAATGGAGGAGGTGTGCACACCATAATATAAAAAGAAAGGAGCGAGGCAGAGGAAAGAGAGGGTAGAATTACAAAGTGAGAGTCGGACAAAGATATAAACAGCAAGGCAAACGAGTGAAGAGAGCAAAGAGAGCGCTCTTACAGTAAGGGCTGATTTCTGTTTTCTAAGAGCTAATGAGGCTGTCAGCGCCGCTCACAAAAGCAATACAGACAGCAGGAACAAGTGGTCTGACTTTGAAATGGATAAATGATGGATGAATAAGTGTAGTGTATTGAAATGTTCTAAAAAGAAAAAAGAAAAAAAAAAGTATGATCTTGTGCAGCAGTTGAGATAAATTCCCCCTTTGTTTGGAGAGCGGCGTCACGCAGCTCGCTTAGCTGCTAATCATTAATAGGTGGTCAGTCCATTTGGCATTCAGTATCCTCTAATCAATTGGCTCGAATGTTGCAACGGCATTACATGAACGTGCCTCTGGTGTGTGTGTGTGTGTGTGTGTGTGTGTGTGGAGGCAGGCACTGCTTGAGCGGTCACTCTGCCCCTCAGGCGATGGTGTGTGTTTGGAAGGGAATGGATCCTCCCCCAGGAGTGCAGGGAGGAGATGTGTGTGAATGTCCCTACAGTACTTTTGCTGCAGTCTCGTCCTCTCGCACAACAGTCGGGAATGCGTGCGTGTATGTATACGCGCACACATTCCCCCAGCAGCAAGATACGGATGGACCGTGTTGGTTTGTATCTGAACATCACCGTCAAACTAAAAATTGTGTGATCGTCGCGGTATGCAGCGATGCTAATACGTAAAACCGTAACGGAGTCGTGTCGGACGGGCTGTCTGATTTCCCTGTTGTTGTTGGTGTTGTGCCTAAAATGTCATAATTTCCTTGTTTTTCCAGGACCGTCGTTGCAGCCGACCAATCACGCTGTTGTGAAGTCATAGCTTTGTGAGTCAGGTCGATGGGTTACTTGTAAGACTCATGGCGTGTTAAACTCTACACTTATTAGTTTTTACATTAAATCCACGTTATTTTCCGTTTCTTTCCGTCCTCTGACGCTGTTCTGTCCAGTTTAGGCAACAAAAGAAATACTTGGTCGGGTTGAGGAAAACGTTGGGGTTCAAACGCACCCTTTCAAGAAGTCCCCCATGACATTACAAAAACATGGCTGGTCAATTGCAGTGATGGTCCTGGAGCAACATTAGCTATGATGTTCCTGCAACAGCACCAGCATGGCGGTATGTGATTGTTGCACGTTGGATGGTTCTTTGGGAAATGATCAACTGCAGCCTCACGAAGGAAGCTTTCATTCCACACATTCTTCTTCCTTGTCACAATTTGGCAACTACATTACCCACAATGCAACAATTTGGTCAGGTAATTAGCCTTTGATGTTGCCTTGATCTTGCCTTCAGCGTCGTCCAACGTTGGCTTCACTTGAGGCAATGCCTTTTTCACAAATGCTCAACTGCGTTGCTCCCAAACACCTGTAAGGTTTCTTAAAGCGTTTTTTTGGGATACAGGAGGTCGTGCTGCTTCTCAGGAACAAAGTGAACTCCCTCCCACAACTGTGCAAACACCTTCTGGCTGCATCTGATTGGAGGATCGCCACTCGTGGGCTTTCTGCTCCCGGACTTGTATTGAACCAGTTTACCAAAGTGTGTTTCTGAAAACAATCTTTTGCTATTTTCAAAAAACGGCTAGTCTTCATAGTTTTTCTTAGATCATTTTGGATGCACCCAATTAGCACAACGTAGCCTCGATTTCAACTTCAGACAAATACGGACAGCTAACGCAAAGCCCCATCTCTATAGACATAATGTGAAGGCGTCTTACATAAGCAACGAATGGGAAACGTGTAACTGACAGATCCCGCGGATGCGTACCATAAATGTTGTCAACATTTTTCATAGCCTCTCTGTGCCTCCCCACGTGTTCCGGGCAAACGTCCTGCTTCCATCCAAATGGCAGACTGAATTAATTGGAGACATTTGAGAAAAATGAAATGTTCAATCAGCGACTTCAACCCACCACTGAGCTGAAGTGAACAAAAAAGGCTTCCTGAACATCACAAAACAACAAATCATTGTGGAAGGAAGTCTTTTTTTTCCCTTTTTTTTCCAGAATTGATTAATATTTGTTTTGTTTGTATTGTTCCTTTGTGCCGGCTCATGATGGCTATATTTCATTCTGTCCAGAGACAAAAACAAAGAAATGTACTCGTTCTTATAAAAAATATCCGATATGCTAATGCGCAAACAAATGGCCATACATCATCGCATGCACCTTTGTACAACAATGGACAACTTTACATCACAATTGACAGCATTACGTCTCAATAGCCTGATGCTTGCAGCGGGGTGTATGACATTTCTGCGATTCAGAAAGTGTGGGGGGGGCAAATGAATGCTTTGTTTCCAATTCAAATTAGCGTGAAATGTTTTGTGCACAATTATTATTGGTCTGAATGGTGTGCAATGCATATTTTAGAATCTTAGCCATGTGCTCATGTTTGTTAAGTCTTTTCTCTTGTTACCCTCATCATCATCATCATCATCATCATCATCATCACTCCTCATCCGACACAAGAAAATATAATATCAGCAGCTCCGGTAGAATTGGATTATAAGTCTTTACCTTAAAAGCCATATACAAGGCTCAAAATGGTGAGACAGGACTGACGTAATGTATGTCTTAAGGTCGATCCAGATGTGTTCAAAAATATGCAGACTCAGCTCCGTCTTCCATCAGAGCTCAGTCAGGGCAGTCAGTTTAAACACGATTAAATTCTATAATGGTTGTTCCTCAAGATAGCATTTATATTACATACATTACATACATTATAATACATCTCATTTGGCATGTCATGAAGCTGCATTTTTAGATAGGTAAAAAAGGTAAAAAAAACCAAAACCTAATCCTTTTATTTCCTTCTTCTTTGTTGTTATGTGAGCACCTCAGTGAAGAAGAGCTCTCAGCCGTTACCTGCTCCAAGTCCGACCGCACTGTGTAAGATTTTGCCAATGGTAGCAGTAATGCCGTGTTGACTTTTACGCATGAGGGAACTCAAGACTTGGGTGCCGGCCAGTTGCTCAAGCACTTCACATCACCTCGGAGCTCCGTGTCCTTTCATGTGTCACGGCTCCAGACGCACAAGCATCCCGAGTGGACGGTGGTCGCATACGAGACAGTGGTCGCCAAAAATATCACTGTGGGGAGCAGAGTTTCATCTGAGGATTTCATACAGTTCTGTTCACAGGGACGGACTTAATAGGTGATCGTGATTTTGTGTGGACAGAAATGTGTGTGTGTGTATGTGTGTGACCTTATAAATAAACAAGGTCCCTGCTCGTTTTTTTTTCGTTTTTTTTCTTTTCCCCTCGTCTTTGACATGCTACCTGCTGTCACTCAGGACCACATGTCACTGCATGTAGGTGCAGCCCTGCTCTCTGTATCCTGGCCATTAACTCTGTTCTACAAATTGTATATGAGAATGAAGAGTGACTCTGTTTACTATTATAAAACCACAAACTACACATTTTAAGAAACATTTTTGACAAAGACACCAAAAACACATGGTTAAAGGGGCATTATGTAAGAATTTTATTTGAAAACATAAAAAAATTCTATAAAAAAAACAAATAAAGATGAATAATAACTATAAAGCTATAGTTAGCGGTTCTATCGGCTACATTGCTGTCTTCTTTGTATCCCGGCTGCTGGATCATCTCAAGCTATATATTGTCCTTGACCTGGTTGTTGAAGTAGTCGTTGTGAGACCAAATCGATAAGGTCTGGTCTCAACCACAATGAAAGAAGCCTTGATATTTTCTGCCCAGCGGTGGCTCATGTCTTCTTAAAAATACATCAGCAACCAACCTAGTGGACCTTTTCCAAATATTTGTAACACTACCACAAAAATAAGAGGGAGGCAAACGTGGCTGACGTTGGTGATTTGACGTTAGGCTAACTCCCCTAACCGTTATGCGTTAGCTAGCTTGTAAGGTAACATTTTCTTGGTGATGGTTTTGATGTTCAGCTGATGGTGAGCTCTACAGCACAGCCTAATATGCTCTTTATATCGGACTAAAAATGTGGCTTCGGTCTTCGGACGGGATGAACACATTGCCTTCCACTTGGTATTGAGGTACAATCTAACCATCTTCTCAACTTCTTGACACAGACGATGATAGCACATATATATTACCAAGCCTGCCCAACCCTACTGGAGCACAGACATTGAGAAATAAATTGGGCGGGACTTAAGAAGGGCTAAGTATTGTTTATGACTAATACATGTTAATTTCTCCTGAAATCAGACTTGCTATTTACAAATCACCTCTCTAATACGATCTTAATCGGATTGTCTTTTGAACCATGACCCACAAGCCAAACCTCACAGTCGCTATTCATGTATAGAACGTATGAGATCTGACTGTTGGAGCTTGTTTTGAATTGTGAATAGACTTGAAATGCCTGAGACATGAAACTCAAGGAACAAACTGACTAAAGTCTGTTTTGACCTGAATCAAATAACCTGAACAAGTGTTAAAATATGTGTTTTTTTCCCCCACTAAAATGTATGTTTCAGAAGAGATTATGCAACTTCATCGTAGATTTCGACAGCATACTGGACCAAAAACCTCTGCAGGCAGTGACTCAATAAAGAGACCTGAGAGTGAGTCAGCATGAGTCATGTTTTGAAATCGTGCCAGGATGGCCAAATCTCACCTGAAATTGTGATAATGTCATGTGCTCGACATCTTTGTCATAACATGTCTGAGTCTGACACACGCGCTGTTGAACCGAGGTGGGCGCCGGCGAGGATCAGCGGGTTGAACATTAGAGAGAAAGGCCGGGCGGTGGTACGGTCTCACATTAACACTGCACCTACACTTTCTCCTACACTCAGACTGTAACATCCTCAGCAATATCCACACTCCAAATGAGCTCATGATAAGAAGGTCACCTGGCACTGCTGACAAGAAACAGTCCACAATACAGAACATCATGCGATGTAAGGACGACTGAGCCAATGCCGTTTGATGATGAAGGCTACGCATTGAGGCTGAATGCTTCAGGAAAAGGCGAGCGAGTAAACCTGTTTAGTCAAAGTTCGAAAAATCTTTTTCCCATTTGCTACCCCCGTTTTCAGTCAGAGCTACAGTAAACCCAACATGCTCTCTGATTCTGCCTCCTTACATAAACAAACCCAACAGAGACAAAAAGAACATAGAGAACATATTGTACATATTGTCATGTGTATATCCGTTTTATGATTGCATTGTGTGATAATATTATGAACACATTTAAATCAACTCACTATAATAATTACTATATGGATTCTTATTTTATTTTACTTTGTCTTAATTGATAGGGAATTAAATCTTCCATACATCTTAGCCTCATTTGAACAGCATATCTCAGGTTCCTTAAATAACTGAGGAGAACAGAAGTAGAGATGCCTGTAAAAATCTTTATATTCTGTATCTGTTTTCTGTTTTTATTCATTAATTTGTCTAGCGATGCGCTCATATGAACAAATGTTACGGTGTTGACGGAGGTTAGCTTTTGATGTATACCTGCAAATTGTGAAGAAAATTGTTTCCTTTTTTTTCAGTATTTTGACAAAATTTTTTTAATTAAATTAAAATGTTTAAAAAAGTCATCACTGAACTTCCTCAGGACACAATCTGGTCCCTTAGCCTGGCAGCTGGCAGTGGAATCCAACAAAATGCATTTACTCAGTTACTATATTTAGACGTTTTGGCCCACTTGTTCTTTACTTGATCTTTTTAAGCAGTTAAATCTGTAACTTGTCACATTTAGATTATCATTATGAAATACTGAATTTGGCAGGTGCACAGACACAAAGAGAAACACTTGCAGACAAGCGTTGTGCACCTTGTAACTGTGGTCGTTCGGTAGGATTTCCAGCGTGTTCCTCGCTCATTTTCCTGTGAGCTGCTGCGTTCATCGCTCAGGATTTTATTTTATGAGCACAGCAAAGGTTCAGATGGGGAGCTCAGAGGTGAGAAATGTAATGAAGAAGTCATTTTGGTTCTCAGTAATAGTACTGCTCACTAGCAATTGTACTGCATTTTGTGATCAGAAAACTATGTTGTAAAGTCTTTTTCTTGATGTTTTAACAGGACTGAGACACTTTTTCTTTTTCGGGTAACAAATGTGAAAAAGGTTTTCAACAACAAGGGACCTGAGAGCCATGACTAAATAATATAAATGATATTAAAACTGATAGAACAATAATAGCTGTCATGTGTAGTCGTATATAGACGTGTACCCTTCACATATTCACAGATTAACAGAGTCCTCTCAGGCCCACAGCGTGTGTTTTTCTTCCAGCTGAGAAATTGCTAAACATAGGCCCATTGTGTCACCAGCTGAGATGGAGATAATTATGCGCACTTTTTATTTCATTGCATTTATATAGTGTAGATACCTTTTCCCCTGTCTTAGCGAGACATCCCTGGGTTGTTTATAAGTGGTCCAGAATGAGACCTCAGAGCTCTTGACCTGAAGTGGGTTCAGCATATTGTTGGCTTCTTAAGAAGTAATACAGTAATGATGGTAATATTGTAATAAGTCTTGCGATATTTCTGAATTTGGCTTTAGAAACAACATTCTTCAACTATTAAATTCTACACGTTAGAAGCAGCTTGATGCCACTCGTACGTCTTGCTTAAAAATGGATGAGCCGGTTAGCTTAGCATAAAGACTGGACACAACGAGAGACAGCTAGCTCTATGACAAATTGCATTTTTTATTTTTATTTTTTTTTTACATCTAACTGACTAGATTTTGCATAACTAGCGAGCTTTAGAGGTGCATAGCCAGACTTGCTGTTTCCAGAGTTAGCGCTAAGCTAAGCTAAAGCTAACAGGTGCCTGACTCCAGCTACTTGCAGACTGGTGCCGATCTCCTCATTTAACTCTCAGCAATAAATCAAACAAATGCACTCTTCTAAAATTCCTCTTCTTTTATTCCTTTAAGTGTTTGCACATATTTGTCCAGCACACTGCCTTTTTTCTTTGACGCCCCCTCTGAGAAACAAAAACCCCTCATAAGATCACCCTTCCTCAGCTCGTCACACACGGCTGACTATAACAGACACATTGTGCTTGGACAGTGTCACTGTGGCTCTCTGTGGGCTCTGCCTCTGTGGCACCGGTCCCAGTGGACATGATCTCCGGGGACTTCCTCCTCTGTCAGCTGCTGTGTCTGAGACAGGCAGGAAGGAGGAAGCTCAGTTTGAGGTCGCCATTACCGCTACAGCTGTCACCGCGTCGCAACGGACTTAATCAACATTTTTATCGTAGAGTAATTCTTATTTTGATGCCGAATACTTAGAAGGCACATAGCGAAGACAGCTGCAGCGACCGTGTGGACTACGAGGACGGTCTTCCCGGTTCCCGAAGGCCCGGCTCACCATGGCAACACTTCCTACTGTGCAGGCCCTGCAGCTGCATTAGTCTTCTGCACGCTGCATGCAAACCAGGCCTCCGGCAACACACACACACACACACACAGACCCTAAAGAGTTCGTACAGACCCACAAACACACCTCTACATAGACATATACACACAACACACCAAAACAGCTGTTTCCTGTAACTTTCAGTTCTTGCAAAGGAGAAAACTGCACAGTTGTTAATGGTTATTTTGTGCAGGAAGTGGAATCATGTGTAAGTAATTAATTGAGATAATAAGATAAAACCGAGCAATGACAACAGCAAGTCTTTTAAAGATGTCAAGTTCTCTAACAGGTGTTTGATTTTCTTTTGGATCTCGTGAATTGATTGAATCAAAGACGAAAGGTGAAGACTTGAATCAACGCTTTGTACTTTGTTCAAAGTACTCAGGGTCTTTGTTCAGTGACACCGAGCAGGCAGCTGCCCACATGCCGCGTTACTGCCTCCACGGCTCAGGCCAGGACGGCCACCTGCTGCTGTCTGGATATTGTCAACTCGCCTCGCAACTTTGTTAAAAAACAACTTGGTGAACATTACGGGCCACGGTTACACTTACCGCCCTGACATGTCATGTTATGTCACCACGCCAAAGATCTCGTTTGACCAGATCAACAGTATCAGCTGTGGCTATCACACATTCTTCATGTAATTACCGTTACTGTAGAGGTGGATTGTGTCCAGATAACATGCGACCTGTTTACATTGTGAATTTGACAGTTTCCATACTTGAATTAGAACATTTGAAGGGTTAGATTCAGATGACGCGTCATGTCTCATTGAAACTATGAAATCAGAACAGTCATGAAACCGTGACCATGGAGTATATTCATGATGCTAAACTGCTGAACCTCTTGGTAGATCAGGCAGGTCACGTAACTCAAATGGACTCAGAATAAATGGTTGGTTCTGGTTCTGGTTGGTTGAAACTTTTCTTTTCTACATTTCTTTATGTTGCAACCTTACCTTAATCTCATTAAAAAACACTTGGTTAGGGTTAGCAAAACACTGTGTTTTGGCTTAAAACATCTGGTTTGGTCACCACAGCGTCTCTGCTTCCCGTCAAACTTCACTTTTTGTAACTTTAACCATCATGTGAACCAGGGACCGAGGAAAGCTTTCTTGGTTCCTCGATCGTTCTCTTGAGACTGATTCTATCTGCTTGTCTTAAGTTGTATTGAAGCCCTCCGCATGCAATAGGTAGGACTTGAATTGTAACAAATGTACATCGTGTCATGTCCGGTGTCCTGCTAGAATCAACATACAACCCAAGTGCAAACATGCGCGGCCTCACGTGTATTCTGAAGTAGCAACACACCACAGATTACAAACTCCACAGCAAGTGACATTTATTAAGAGATACCAATCATTATCACAATGCACCACAAAACATGGTCGATAAAAAAGAAAAAGTCATATTTACTAAGTACAGTTTAGGATGCATACGCAAGGAAATGTACAATTTACCAGCCACTGTTGTATGGACCATATATGAACAGTGTGCTGGTGTGCTGTCTCAGTAAGCAGACTACAGATCAGGCTGTGGTGCATTTTTAATGGCGTTTCGAAGAAGGCATGATCTCACGTCATCCATCACAGCGGTCAAACATTTTTAAAATGTATTTTATTACACTGATGTTATTTATGTTATGAACACCATGCTGATTGTCTTGACTCTCTTGTTGCTGTCCCGTTTGTTCCGTAGTAGTTTCAGTGTATGTATGTTGCAGATGACGGACATGAACTGAGAGACAGCGAATCAAACTGCGGAACCCGGAGAACGTCATCAAAACGGCACGAAAACGCATTTTAACGAAGACTCATTACTTTGTGCTTCCCGCCGTCGAGCCGTCGAGCCGTCTGTGAATCCTGCGCATTATCAGTGGAGGTTGGGCTAATATGGGCACAGCATGGAGGGCGTAGCGTGCCTGATTGGTTGGACGTCTATGCTGTACACTGCTCTGTGCGTGTGTGTGTGCATCAGAACACATAAATACATACATACATGACCAACTGCTAAGGTCCTCTCAAAGTAGCTCTCGCTCTCTCTTTCTCCCACACACACACACACACACACACACACACACACACACACACACACTGAGCCCCTGGTTTGTCCCCCTGCCCACTTCCTCTGCAGCCTATGGTGTTTCCGCTGGGGTGAGACAGTGCCAGCTCCCTCCCTCTGCTTCCCAGTGGGGTCCTGCCTCCCGGCATCTGTCAGGGCAGCTGTCTCTCCTCTCCACTCTGCACTGCACCACACTATGCCAGGCCTCCACACAGGATCGTGAGCTACACACACACAGACACACACACACACACACACACACGTGCAACCACACACTTGCATTAATACGCACCAGGACACGATAGGACATGTCCTCGTAGTTTTATTGTGTGAAGTCCAAAGATTTTCTCCGACTGAAAAGCCTGATTTAATCAATTGATTTCCAGCGCTGAATTACAGAAAGTGCAGACACTATCTTACCACAGACTGCTGTGAAATGAGATACACCCTTCAAATCAAACCCCTTTTCGATCCTTCTCACGCCGCATTCGGAGGGTGAGAGATGTTCGGACGCACGATATTGACAGCTTGTGCGGGGAGGCAAACTAAAGATGTAACGTTGACTATATTCGCGCATCCGCTCAGACACAATCTGAGCGGATCGAGCAGGGGCTGCTGTTTTTTTCTCTGCGGAAACTTGCACTCTGACTGGCCTCACATTATTCAATTTCATTTGTTATTCATATGAATAGACCTGGAAAGAGACTGGAGACATAACAGCCAAACAGGAGAGAAGTGGGGGGGGGGGAAGCTGGAGAGCAGAGATGAAAGAAGGAGGGGTAGCTCGGGTCCAGGTGTGCCAGAAGCTTCAGGAAGTAAACATACAGGCACTGAGCTACACAGGTGCTGAAAAATGATCCTTCTCCTGGCGAGGCCCAGCAAAGCGGAGAAGGTTGTATGTGTGTGTGTGTGTGTGTTCATGTGTGTGTGTTTGAATGTCTTGAGGTCGGTGAGGGGGGTTCGCCGACGCTGAAACCGGGAGGACGGTGGAGCAGAAAAGGGTGTCCGTGACTGTAGTTTTGACGGCGAGGCTGGAATAAGCCCTGCATCAACAACCTCCTCCCATCTTCGCCGGCAAATACTCACAAAACACACAAAAAAACCCTCTTCACTCACTCTAACACACACTCTCACAGGTAGCACGAACACACACACACTCTCTCTCTCTCTCTCTCTCTCACACACACACAAACGCACACAGTGTGCGTGCATATACAGGCAAAACACAAACGTCTGTGCTCCACCCCCTCCCCTTGGGGTAGAGGTCCATCCAACACAGATGTAGCCCTGATTAATTGGGCGCAACACAGGGAAGTGGGTCTGGAAACTACCTGGCAATTTCCTGCAGCCTATCCTCCCCCACTACCTTCTCCCCACCTAAACCCACCAACCCCCTCCCTCCTCCTCCTCCTCCTCACATTTGGATCACGTAAGTCAGCAGGTGGGCTGCTGGGAGGAGTGTCTGCCGTGTGGCGTTGATATTCTGCCTGCGTCCAGCTTGCTGGGCGCCCTACATTGCAGGCACTCCCTCTGGCAATGCTTGCCTTGGCTCTGGGCTGAGTGCTGGAAACGCTGAGAGTCTGACAGACTCCATGGGCGCACGTACAGGTACACACACACACGCACGCACACACACACACACACACACATGCGGA
>CAEMYA010000028.1:5776299-5795455 GCA_903131615.1 Diplodus sargus
CTGAACACCCAGTCTCCTCTGATTGATCAGCTGATGCACGCCTGAGCAAGCACCGTTTTTTTTCTCCAGTCGGCTTTGTTGTGTGTTCCGCTTCCAGTTAGCTTCACTTCTACTGTAAATACACACATAAATACACAATACAATATACACATCAATTATGCAAATGTGTGTCACGGTTACGTAGTGTGATGTCACAAATTCAGGGAATTAAAAGCGGGACTACTGACGAGGCGTTTCAGGAGCAGTGTTTTCTGTGGGAGAGAGGAGCTTCCTTTGAAGCTTTTGAACTTTCAAGACCGTTTACATGCGCTAGAACCTATATGACACACTGAAGGACGGGAAAACCTGAAAAAGCAGAATAGGTCTCCTTTAACGTTAGGGCGTTTTAGAGTAACAATATCCATGGTTTTCAGAAAGAGTAGATTGGTTTAAACTAATTCTCACCCTCGTACCCAAACAGCCAGAAGACACTGATCATTGCGGTTTGAAGTAAATTTGGTGACAGCACAGAAAATGCTTCAGGTGACAGACACAGAGGAGAAAAATGGTGAGAAAGAAGGATTAGCTACTCGCAAATCAAGTAAATAAACACTGTTTTTGGTTCAGTTGGTCTCATTGTTGGGCTGAACAACTATATATTGCTGGAACTGCAAATATTATTGGACCGCAAAATGGTTGCACAGTCACCTTTTTAGATATTTTTCGGTGGAAACCGAGAGGCAAAAATGACCGTTCTCGCTTCAAACATAGTAAACAATATCACAATATCTGCCAGTATAAATGGAATGTGATATTTTTATATCATGAAAAAACTATTTCCTCACTCAGATTTTCTTATACACATATATTCTTATACTTTTTTTTACCTGATCTTTACCTGAATTCATTTAAAACTTTAGTATTTAATTTGATTATAAGTAAGCATAAGAAGTCTTAATCTGAAGAAAGTTTTAATTATCATAATTAGCCTCGTTTAAAAAATCACATCAATTTCCCGACATTTTACAGCTTCATCTTGACAGTATCTAGAGCTCGTTACTTCAGATACATTTCATCTCTGCTCCATTAAAAACAATGATTCGTTTTTGTCACGGCGTCCACTCCCAATAACAACTTCTTGAATTCTCAAGCGTTTTATTCAGCAGGTCAGAACAGGTTTAGTCCAGCTCCAGTGGGTACTTGTAAAACACACTACATGAGTGTCACCAAAGCAGATTATTAAGTTCTACAAGTGAAGTGTGGGCCACAGGCCCCGCTCACAGGATGCAGGAATCCTTGTCATTACCCACATTCAAAAGAAAACAGCTGAGGCATGAGCCTTATCCTAGTCGGCCTCCTCCTCCCCTTGGAACGAGCTTCCTGCCATTGTCAAGGACAGACACTCAGTCAGTGTTTTTTTGTCCGGAGTCAAGACACATTTATTCAGCGCCGTGTTCGGCCCACCTCAACTCCCACCACACCAGCTGTTCCTTTCCTTTTCCTTTCCCTTTCTTTTCCCCACACCCGTCTGTTATTCGCTGCCCTGGCATTGCCCACTGATCTCATATCCAGCCCCTAACGTGGGTGCAGGCGCACAAACACGCACAAAAAAAGAAAAAAAAGAAAAAATACACGCTCATGCTACCATGATTTATTGGAGATGTATCTTGTGGTTCCTTCTTTTTCTCTCCAGATTTTAGTCATGCTTGTTCTGCGAAACTGCTGATCCCGATCCAGCTGATAAATCACCTTAAAAGCTCGGAGCTCACGGCTACATGCCTACACAAACAGACTTCTTACTTGACGGCAGCAGAGCAGAAATTCCCTGGAAACGCTACTTTGATTGTGACATTCGATATTCAGGCCAGTTTCAGTTCCGTCGATATCTGAAAACATAATTTCACAAGAGTTTCCAGGATTTTTGCTTCTGGATGACATTATTAAGAGCTTGTTAGCTCTCTTGTGTCTGGATTTCGGAGGGAGATTTTTTCCCAGATTCCAAGATCTACAATAAAGTGCCAGAACATTTTTCAGACTGACACCAAAGCGTTCAAGGGAAAAAAAGAATGAAATAGTTTTGGAGGGTTTTTTCTTTCCATTCAGCTGTCTTTATCAAGTGCGAGACACTCGTTATTGCCAATTGCTCTTGTTTGTCAAGAAGACAATTTACCTAACTCAGCTCTCTCATAAAATACTCAAATGCTGTGAATTAGATATTTTACTCTTGTATTCGATCTGAAAAACTCAACTTTCAGGAACTGTTGCACCGAGTGTGGCGTGATTGTGCTGTAGGATGAACATGTTTCCAGCAGAGGGACCCTATGGAAATAAGGGTTTCTATCCAACTGGCCTTTTTTTCTCCCCCCCCTGACAGTATCACTGTTTTCCACTGGATGGTGCTAAATTCACCTTCACACCACCCCCCTTTATTCTGCATAACTGGGTCACTGTGTGGTGAATGAGCGTTTGGTCAATTCATGAAACTGGCGGCCGCGTTCAGACAGGAAGTCGAGGAATCACAACTATTGTGAAAAAAAACAAAAAACAAAAGTAACGTGCACAATACAGTGGAAGACAATCACGAAAATATGATTCATGTCAAGGCCAGAGATCTCCGGCGTGAGAGAAAAAGCCTGAAAAGTTCAGCGCAGACACAAAGAGAGAAACAAAAAGACAGAGCACCTTCCTACTGTGAAAAGATTCATAAAACAGGAAATCAGTTTTAAATGTCATTCTTTTGACGGATGCAGTTGATCCCATTATAGCATGTTTCATATATAATAACAGCAGGCTATGGAAGGTAGACAACATTATGTAAGGCTAGTTCATAAATTCTAAGACTGATTCACATGATTAAAGTCTTCTGTGCCAGCAACCTGAGCAGGCCACCACCTTATTTTCACACATGGCTGAATCTCAGATGCATAGATATTCTCAGATTTTGGGCTCGTCTAGTTACTTCACAAAAGAAATATAATTGTATTCCGTAACAATTCTGTTTTACTCCACTCTGTGATGATCGTGGAGTCGAGTCGATGATCAGAAAAAATATGAATATAGGATCCAATAATCAGCTGACCCACAGCAAACAGTGTGTATATATACACGTGTAAATATATGTACTTTTGATGTTTAAGTACATTTAATATCAGATCCTTATTAGACTTTTAGTCAAATACTATTTGTATGAGTGACTTTCACTTTTACAAAGTAATATTACTTTTACTCTAGTATGACTTTTGGGAACTTTAAAACACTGATTATTTTTGGTAAAAAGCTTATATACGTAGAATATAAAGTCCCTTCTTTGTTCATATTTCTAGACAACAACAACAACAACAACAACATCAAGGGCGGGGTGGCTTACAGGGAGCCGTATAACACTATGCACTAGACAGGCTCCATTCACTGGGCAGTGCAAACTCAAACTCTGATCTCTGTTTGTTGATTGGTTCTCTCGTTTGAATTTGCACTGCCTGTCGTCTGCCAATCAGATCGATGCGCATTGCTCGCTTTGGTTGATATTTACGTGTGTTTAGACGTAATTTGGCCCATTTTCATGTTTTGCGAGTTCAAACATTCCTTTGAAAAATGACTTAATTTGATTAAGCAATTCAAATGATTATTACTCATAACATTTAAAGGGTACTTCAAAAGTAACCTTTACAACCCTGTATATTATTTTGGATTTTGCCAAATCCCAAAATGGCAGAGAAAAATAGACGATTTCAATGAGCTGAAGGTTACCAGTAAAAAAAAAAAAGATTGTCAATGACCCTGAAGTTTGGAGGTTTCCTGATGCTCATTTCAGCCGACAGGATATTAAAAGGGGGGACCAGTGTTTTTTCTCTTATACGTCTGTCCTCAAGCATCATGACATGAACTGGTTAAAATGGCCATGCATCTCGATCAATCTCGACCGCTAATTTCACAATTCCCCCCCGCCGTCCATGACAGTCGAGAAGTTACCAAAACAAGCAGGTGGGTGGGTGCGATGTGGAACGGCGACACAAATCCCGGTCACATAAGCTTTTTTTTTTTCCCCCTCTAGGCTGGCCTCATTTTGCTCTGCCAGTCCATAAAGATTCCAGCGGGCTGAGGCACTATTTGGCGAGTACATTAGGTTTGGAGGAAATAAATCCCTCTTCCTTGCTGCAGTGCTGAGAAATCTATCTGGTGTGAACTTTGCTCAGCCGGGTTCTGCTCAGCTCTCCACACACGTTATGACTCCGAGAGGAGAAGCAGTGGAAAAGGGGTTCTGCGTCCTTGGCGTCATGTAAGCTCGTTGCAAAAATATTACTAGCATTGTGCATGTAAAAAATGAATAAATACTTTATACTTAAACCTGTTTTGAGGTGGTTATTGTGTCTTTTTATGTTCTTTGATTTTCTTGAGCTTTCTATAAGAATTTAGGACAGCTGGATAATAACACCATGTAGAACATAACAACTGAGTGCTCAGAATGTGAATGATCGTATTTAACCTGGCTGACATTTCAAATCGTAAAGACTAATAGATGGGGTTATTCGCCAGAGAGGAAAGGTGTTTGAGTTTTACACAATGGTATGTGTGGGTTTATTTAAATCACAAGACAAGGAACATTTCACTTCTTACAAAACATACTGCAGCTCTATTACAACCCACATAAGTAAATGAGACCATCAGGGAGATGATTGGCTGTTCTGTTTCAGATTCAGACTTTGAAAAAGTCATCAAATTGAAAATATTTCAAGTCCTGGGGATGAATTCTCATCAAGGGTAGGATCACATGTCGTGATTGTTATATTACAGCTATTAATTGTTCGTAGTTGAAAGATAGACACATTACCACTGCGCCCCAATCAGCTGTGTCTGATAAAGAAAAATGGTATAACAAATATGCCGCGTCTTTTATTTCACTCACCACCAGACGAAATGCACACGCTAGACAGATTAAGATCCTTATTAAAGACAGTGGTGGTGCTCATACCGCTTTTGTCCACAGGGGTCGCCAGAATAAACAAAAGATTAAAGCTCCTCGTTGCAGCTTTAACATATTAAATTTTAGTGGATTTAGTGAGTTGAGCTGTGTGTGTTATTTATATGTTTTGTTTTGTCCCTGTAGTTTGCGACTACAGAGTAGCTTCCTTCCTCATGCTGTAAGACTCCTATACTAATCCTCCATGCTTTACCACAAATATAGTGTCATTTTTCATAATTTACACAACTTGATTTTTTCAAGTGTTGCATACAAAGACTACGACTATAATATGGGCAGACAGTCTTTGTTGTATTATTGTGGGTCTGTTTGACGTGGATGTGTGAATCGTATATATTGAAAAATCTGAATAAAATGAGCACAAGTTTGGCAATAAGATTCACGGATAGCAATTTCAGGGAGGTCTCTCATTAGCTGTGTATATCCACGATGACACCATCCATAATTAGCACTGCTGTGGTACTTCTCTCGATTAGCCAGCGAGTGAAAGTGACGAGAAAGTGGGGGAGTGGAATAAAATACTGGCTCAGTCTGAGGGGGCGAGATTACAGAGGGATGTAAGTGTCACTTTGGGCAAAAAATTAGTTCTATATATCAAATGAGATCTGAATTGAAGTTTTTAATATATTTAAAATATTGTAGTGTTTTGTCATCTACATCTTTATGAAATTCTAATATCAAAGATTGAATTTGATAAACAGCGTCCGGGCAATGTAGGTTTTTTTTTTTTTTTTGGCCCTCTGATTGAATATTTAGACCCATCATGTCCCCTCACTATACTTGATGCTCGCTCACCTTTCCCGCCCTGTGATTCCTTGGGCTTCTGAGGCTCCTGTGCACGCAGGCCAACTTTGGTGGGTATCGTTGCTCCAGAGTCTATTTTGACAGTGCTGCTGGGGGAAGCTGATGGCGTGGCGGCGGCGGCGGCGGCCAGCCTCAGATTTGCGAGGCCAGGCCTCGTGTTGACAGAGCCTGGTGCCGCATTTGCAGAAGCCGGTCTCACATTGACAGGGCTAGCTCTCATGGGAGGCCGGGAGCAGATGGAGGGCTGGGGAGCCGACTTCTCCTCAGTCGCGCTGGCTGACTTCGACTCGGGCTGCGTCGGGGAAGAGTGACAAAAGAGGACAGAGGAGTGCGATCAGTGTTGACAGCTAATTCACATACAGTGGAATTACTGTCATGTTTGATTAAATCACCGGATAAATGATTCACCAAATTACAGCTCTACAGACGACTCCACTGTGTCGTAATGAAACACACACAACTATGACCACTGATTAAGAGTTTAAGGATGTGTGGAGAGAAAATTATAAGGTGACTTGGAAATCAAGCTGCCTGGCTAATCTTCCTCCCTGATGTCACGCCTTCCTAATCAACAATCTCACTCGCTCCCCCTCTCTCAGGCTGACTCCTTCCCTCTCTAAATCAACTGGAGAAAACCTGCAGCGGCAACAGCCACCGCTACATCTGCAGCACCAAAAACCAGCCTCCCCCTTTCCACAAATCACCTACAAACAAGACATTGGACGTAATAATGAATCCTGCAAAGGGGGAGGGGGGGGGAAGGCTGTGATTTCTTGGCCGTCACACCCTCGAAACCTCCTAAGGTGTGGATGTGCATTGCCACATCAGCGCGGGTTGGCCGGAGATGTGCTGGGGCCTGTCGTGCAGAGAGTCTGGTATAGATTTAAGAAGTGAGGGGGAGACGTTTCTCTCTGTGGCAAAGGAAGAAGAAGGGAAGAAAGAAAAAAAGAAAAGAAGCAGAGAACAGAGGAGAGCTCACGCGCCCAAACCTCAGGAGACTATTCCACAATCCCATCCATCTGCGACTGACGCATTCTCTATCTCTGGCGTTTTAATTCCCTGATCAAGTTCATCAACCATCTGTTCTAGGGCAGTCCAGCAATCCTGCCTCGCCTCTGTGATTCAGCTGTTCTCGTGGCGCGTGTCACCTGCACACACACACACACACACGCACGCACGCACAGGGACACACACATTTGCGCGCACACAAACACAGGAAGAGAAGGGAAAGCGAGGGGAGATAGAGGAGCACACTCCCCAGACAACCCCAAGGCTGGAGCCGATGATGGAGCCAGTGGGAGGACAGTTCAGTTCAGCTGTTCCCGGGAGAGAGCTGTGTGTGTGTGTGTGTGTGTGTGTGTGTGTGTGTGTGTGTGTGTGTGCGAGGGGTGCGGCGGCGGCTCAGGCGAGCGGGAGCGTGGAGAAGAGAGGGAGAATGCTGGGAGAAAGATGATCTGCAGAGAGAGGCTGGGAGTGAGGGGACAGCTGGCCCAACCACCATTTCCTGTTACTCACAGAGGGTGCCATGAGAAAGACACGCAAGCACTCTTTGCAAGCGCTGAGGAGCGGCGTCCTCTACTATTAATCACGCTCGGCCGGGACATGTGAGGATCTGTCTGTAAAATGTTGTTGTCCGGTGCAGAAACAGGAAAACAGATACTTGCTTTATAAACCACCTAAAGTGTCTTTAAAACTGGATTTCAGCGACCAGAAGAGGGGGGGGAAAAAAAGAGGACTGCTTGAATTCACAAGTACCTTTTCTGCTGCTGCTGCCGCCGCCGCTGCTGCTGGAGGTGATGGATGCTCGCTCACTGACACCTGTGGGTTTAACAAAGACATTACATGAGCGTTCACAGGCCGTGATGCAGCCCCGAGAGCACAGAGAGCTCAGTCACAGCAGGCAGTGGCTCCAACTCACCGGCAGAGGGAGTAAAGTGCTCGTCTCCTCACGTTTCCCCTGTTGGGAGAGACAGTGCCATGTTAGACGATACCAGAAGGGCGACACGTCAGCCTTCCTTAACTGTGAGTCAGTTTTCTAACTTGGAACGAGCTTCAGGTTTGCTGGGAGTTGGAAAGAGTTACAGAATATAGGGAAATATTTGCAAGGGCTCTTTTTGAAAAGCATGGGGATGCGACTGCAGGCGCGCGCAGGATGCTCCAGTTTCCAGCGAGCGAGCAGCGCGCAGGCTCCAGCTCGCAGAGGCGTCGCGGTCAGGCCAGATGAGACCGTCCGCCCCGGCTCGCTCCGTCTCAGTGTGTGCGCGGTTGCCATGGCGACGCAGCAAATCTCTTTTAAAGATAGCGTGAAAAAAGGGAGACATGTCCTCCCCCCCACACCGCCCTCCACCACCACCAACCCTCCAACTCCAAAATCAACAGCTCACACACCGCCAAGTATACACACACGCACACACACACTCACATCAAAAATATCACCACCCTGGAAATTATGCAGAGTGAAAAACCCTCTTTTGACACAAAATAGACGCTTTGAATTAACAGACTTTTTTTTTGTAATGAGGAGGACTGATTTCCAGCAGCTTTTCATCGGAATCATATCTGAGAGTTTCCTGCTACTCTGCAGGTAGGAGAAGTGAAAATGAATGTTTAAGATGGAAGTGTTGAGAAAAAGAATCAAAGATTAGAGCTTACAGGCGAGAATGATGTTAAAGCAGGCTGGAATATAAGTCGGTAACAGACCCGGTGATACAGGGTGGTAAATAATCAATTAATCCTCTATCAGGTTGTTCTGTTTGGTCAAATAATTAATGGGGCAGGAGAAAAAGAGTGTGAAAGATTTTTTTTTACATCCACTGAGGCACGTCATAATTGAATTTTTCAACAGCCACACACCTTTAAATCCAGTGAAATTCCAGGTTGTGTTTTCAGGGGGGAGGTCTGCCTCTCAGATCTGACAGCTTCTGTGTTTTTTCTGCTCTTCAAGATAGGTTGATGGCTGCAAAAAACATAATCGGAACAGGTCACATCGCATCAGTAAGTAAGTAAGTGTTCTCATGCATATCACCCCCCCAAATGTTTATGACAAAGTCGTATTACTATGAATTGCTCTGAGGATTCGGCGCCTTCTTCTCTCCAAACCCCGAGCAGATGAATTTGGAGTTCAGCTCGTTCAGCTCGTCCACCTCGCCGATCACAACGACCGCCACGTCTCCGTCCCGGCCCAGCAGCCAGCTCACATTCTTACTGTTGGCTGGAGGAAAGACACACACACACACACACACACACACGGATGCACGCACACACACACACACATACACACAATGGGGAAACCCTGAGCTAAAGTTTGAAAATGTTAGGAAAATGTGCAGAGATGCTTCACACAGAGAAGGGTTAAGGTGTGTGCAAAGAATCGGACACCTTGTGTTTATACTCCCAACAAATAGGTGCAGCATATAAGGGCTGCTATCCGTGTTCTTTTTATACATCGCTGAGTGTAGCTGCTGTTAGCTTGTTAGCTCAGTTAGCCGCGCAGCTAGCCAGACTACCAGGGGAGTGTTGGTTTTTACACTGCTAGTGCAGGAGCTTTGGACCACTGGGAAAGAAAGAGGTTTTCAGGCCTGAGGCTAGCTGGTTAGCGTGCTAACTGAAGAGGATATCTACAAAGCAAAACAGAGACGTCACTGACATTATGTCTAATAGCTACTCTGTTGATATTGGCTGGTTTTTGAATGTAATGAGCTCAAATTCGTACATATCGCACCTTTAAACAAAGACAATCACTGAAATCACACTTAATATCACAAGGATTGTTTATGTAATATGTTCTCTTTTCAGTGATAGGCCAAAAGTTCCTCGTTTTTTGTTTTTTTTTTAAATCAAACTTTACAAAAACTGCTTTCTCCGGGTTTTTTATCAGTGTTTTTGAACGCCCAGCCATAATTTGCAGATATTAGCAAATGTTTTTTTAAATACTGGCGGCTCTCAGATAATCAGTTGCAGCTCTGTTCATCCCAAAATGCAATATCAGTATCAGCAGTGTAGTCTGATGAGTCGAGGCTGCTCTCTTGGACGGACAGGAGGCAGGCAGACAGACAGACAGACAGGAGCAGCAGCTGGTGGGTCACAGGCAAGCAGACCACAAATGTTTGAGCCGGGGCTTTCATGTAGACGATACAAACGGGAGTTAAGAGGGGGGGACAAAAAACAGCCCATCCACGCTCAATAAAATGAGATCCGCTCTTACGCTCCTCGCTATCTATTTTTGTGAGGACAATGAGTCCTCATAACGAGCGCACAAAGCAAAAGGCACGGCACGCACGCGTTGACAGACATAATGCCTTGCGACTATATTTGGGAGCATGGGGAAGTGACTTTATGCAGATAAACCAGCTCAGTCGGGCTCAGAGGGTGAGAGCTCGTAGGGTTTGAAAACAGGACAACATACTTTCACAGCGAACTGGTTTTGCCAGCTTGCCCTGTGCATCGCCTTCCAGCAAGGGCACACCGTGGTGACGATGAACCCGCAGCCGTCAGAACGCTGGTAAACAAGTTATCAGTCCAAGCTGACAGCTGCAATCCGCAACACCATTGTCAGGTGCAGGTGAGATGAATCATGCCAACATAAGGGCGTTCAGAAGACGACTTATGTAATGTTTTGGCATGTATCCCAGGTGCTACAGTAAGAGGCAGCGTACAAAAAAACACAGCTTCGAATGGAGCACTGCCTCGTCAAATCCAACAGAACGATGCTTTCTAAAGGGGGGGGAATAAATGATCTCCATATCTGAGGAACAAATTCAAGGTTATTTGATGTTAAGTCGCAGAAAAAAATAAATCATATTTGTCTCCTCCTCGTGCGAAGGTCACCAGTCTGCCTACGAGATAAACACAACCACACACAAACACCCCAGCATGTAGTCACAGCCCATAAAGTCAACCTCGGCACAGCGAGAGTCCCGTGGCTAAAGGCCTGAGAGGGTCAACAGCAGCCGAGAGAGACGCCGACTTCGTTTTTATGTGCACAAAAACAAACTTCAGCACGTCAGCCCTCCCACACGGCCCACCAGATATAATCAAACTCTCTCTCTTTGTTTCTCCCAACACATACGTTTCCTGCGCGCTTCCTGTTTCGCCTCCTGCTGATTGTTTGAAGGACCGAGAGTCTTGTCTCACTTCCTATTTTTGCGGAGAACCGCGAAACTGCCCGGCGTTTCCTCCGAGCTACAGGCGGGGGAGCTTCTGCGTGGAGAAAGAGCCGTGAGCATGTGATGCCAGCCTGCGGCCTCCATCCAGCCTCCTGTAAGGACAGCTGCATTGGTCATTAAAGAGATAGAAAGAGCACTGTTCTCACCCTCACTCTGCAGCACAGTTAATAGTAAGTGCTTTGTTACAAGCCAAGGCAAGACAGATCGCATTACTATGTCAATCAGAGTCAATGCAGCAACTGCAGTGTGCTGTTAATTGGCTTGAAGTCATATTTGAGTTAGCTTAGCAGAGGCGGAAGAAGTGTTCTGATTGAAGAAGTCAAAATACTCCACTACAAGTAAAATACCCGCATTCAAAACCCAATTTACTTAAAAGTATTAAAAGTAAAAGTACTTCACTGTGTGCTGAAATGTCCCCTGTTGGTGTTTTACCATTATATTTGATGTACTTAGATTTAATGTTACTGTTGGATTTTCCTGCTGTAGATGTTGAGCTAATTCTAACCATTTAAAATACTGTTGTAGAGTTACCTCAACAGCGAAGCATCTTATTCTATGCTCTGAGATCATCGTGTCTATCTTGAAAAAGTTTTCATGGTGTCAGAAAAACAGCCTGTATTCAGTTTTGTGACTATGCATCTCTTTGGCTAATCCAAGATTATTTAGCTTAAAGGTCCAGAGTCTGGAATTCGGGAGGGGGGGAGGGAGAAATTGTGCTGGACAGGTTCATCTGGCCCACGTACCGCCTGGAATGATGTCTCCTTTTTTGCCAGATCGGCCACAAGCAGGCCACATCATATCATGTGGACCGCTGGGATACTACACGTCAGCCAAGAGCAAATTGAATAAACCAGAACCGGATGAGCCAGATCTGAGCCACAACAATTTTGTTATCTGGTATGGCAGAAAAAACAACATCCTATTCATAATTGTGTATGTACAATCCTCTGAAACTAAGAATCCCTGTATTTCTATAACCTGAGAATGAGCATTTTAAATCGGGAAAGGGAACAGGGTCCACCATGTCTGCACTTTCACCGTCATGTTTCCACAGTAGCCTAGAACAGACAAACTAAACACTTGTTCTAGGGAGGGCCCTTCATGTTTGTTTTGTTTTTTCGTTTGTTTGCATTTTGAGTGTGAGGCGAGGGGTGTTCAGTTGGTTGCAATATGCAGCCACTAAACTTGATGCCAAAACAATACGTAACAAGGTCTTGTAAGCTGTGGGAGAATTTTCGCGGCGCATTAAGAATCACCTAATCCCTTCAGTTCATCAGATAATTCACTTTCAAAATCACAAAAATTTAAGGCACGTGGTTGTCACTGGAGTGGAAGAGTATGAAAAAAAAAACGTAATCTGCGAAGCAACAGGTATCCAAAGCTTTCAGACAAATGCAGTGGAGTAATAAGCACAATGTTTGACTGTGCTGTAGGGGAATAGAAGAAGAAATTAGCATGAAATGGAAACACTCAATTAAGGGACCTTTACTTTTAACTTCGGTAGACTAACTGAGTAAATGTACTTTCACTTTCAGTTGAAAAGTGGTGAGGACATGAGGGCTCAGATGAGACAAACCTTTTAAAAATCTTCAACAGCAACAATTTTAGGCAATGTAGTTAGGGGATAATATGAGGTGAGAGCAGTGTTGGTTTGAATTAACATTTTTTTTTAGCATGTTTTTAACTGTGGTCACAGCTGGTTTTCTTTTGTCCTCATCCCTTTAAATAAAGTATAGTCAGTTGAAAATGAAATGGACATGTTGCTTGTTTTTTTTTTGTCCATTTTTGCATTGTGTATTGTCTATAGGTATCTCGATCTTGTTAGCACTATTGCTAAATCCGGCATGTTGACCTTGTGTATTTTTTACTGGCTTTAAACGATTCGCTCCGTCCCTATCAAATAATTAAAAAAATAATAATAATAATTTGAAAAAGTGTTGGGGACACATACAGTTTGTACTTATTAACACGCCACCTCTGGTTTTCAACAAATGCTGCCTACTTCCAAACCTCTGTGGTTTTGAATATAAAAAAATAAAGCAATTTGTTAGCAATGCGGAGTCATTACACCACGCATTTCTCACTCCAGCACCTGCTGCCACCGGAGAGAAAAATGCAGACGAGCAAGATTCTGTCCGACACGTCGAACCGGTTTCGAGGACAGACTCGCAGCCTTCTGAGTTTCTGCTGTTTTGTTTTGTTTGATTGCTGCGTGAGCTCTGTTGACTCCAACTGTCGCTCTTGAACGGAAGCCAGTTCCCAATAAAAAACGCTCACCGTCCATGCACACTTGCTTTTGCATTTTCCCCTCGAGGGCAGTTTTTAATCTGTTTTTTTCTTGTCGCCTCTGTCAATCATTTGGGTTCGCATCTGCCACCTATTTTCAACCAAACAAGTGTCCCGGGACATGAGTGACATCTCTGACCCAGTGAAAATTCCTCATGTGGTGTGACTGAGCACAAAATGATCGGAGCGAGAGGCTGAAAGCAAAATATCTGTGTGAACTCACGAACGCATTCTTCATGCTCGCCGTTATGGAAACATTATACCACTTCTTAAACACTTTTAATAGGTGCCTCTTATAACACACTCACTGCAGGGTCACTTTGCTTGTGTAAATGTTAGCATCATCTGTGGGTGTGATGTTAACATTAACTCAACGTCGACGATCTGCCGTATTGTTTGGAACTTCAGATATAAATAGAGCCTCACTTTACTGAAGCGTAAACGCTCTTCGGTTTCTGTCCGTATATCATGTTCAATCCTCCTCCACGTCTCCTCTTCTAACAACACGACAGACACGTTAATGTGGAGCAGCTGGTGTTTGTTAGCCCAAGTTTGTGTTCGGGGAAACTTTGAAACTTGCTAAATGGACTTTAGGTGAATGCTGTTCCCGTCTTGGCAAACAGCTGTTGGGATGGCGGGGAACGAGAGCTGCAGCGGTGACAGTGCAACCAGCGGCGCGGGGACGTGTGTCACAACCGAATGCACACACGCTTCATCCGCTGCTTTGCAAGACCTCTGTCAGGTAATTCGCAGCTCGCTGCTCGACGAAAAAGGGATTCAGAAACATGAATGACAATAACTCACAGGTGATTGACTGTTTTTCACATGTGGATTGGAATGGCGAAAACAACACATGGCGCTTGAAATCACATGAAATTTGAATATTATCATTATTACCATCAAATGTTCAAGTCACAGGGAAGTCATGTCACGTGTGAACTGGACCTTGTTTTTTTTTTGCTTAAGAATTAGAATTTCAGAATACGCAAATAAAAATGGCACGTGAAGTTAATAAATCTAAATCTTCCTCAGGTGTCCATGTATTCATTCTAACCCCCCCAACCCTGTGATCAACATTTTAACATGTGAAGTGGACTGAGCAGGATCTGGGTATAGGTATTTTAGGCACATGCCTGAGGCCTTATTGCCACTAGGGGGCCGAGACACAGGAGAAAGGATTTTTAAGAAGATTAGAATCTACCAACATCTCCGGTCTACAACTTCATTTCAGCGTTTATATTACATTATTCATTAATTTTAAAACTTACAAAATATTTGTGATGCTTCTCTTAAATGTGTATGAAAAAACAAAAATATAAATACATCAGCTAAAATATTTAATAATAATCACATGGCATTCAGGTCTTTTGATGCATGTATAGGGGGGGCCCTGAAAAAAAGTCTGCCTAGAGTATTCTGTCCATTTAATCCGGCCCTGGAGTTGGACTTTTTCAAAATTGATGCTTTTTTTCCTCACAAATTTTTACTTAGAACTAAAGCACAATGGTCAGCATGCTTGAAAAAAAACTTGAGGCTGTCACCCTGTCACACTGGACAAACAGGAAGAAGACAAGTTAACAAAAGGTGATGTGGGGTGGTGGCAGCTGGTTGGCATGGTTACCTTTTTTTGGCTTTGTCCTCTTGTCCCCCCCTTCTCTCTCCAGCTTCTCCTCCCGCTCCGTCCAGCGGCGCACTTGCTCCTGGCGCATTTTCAGGAACAGAGTCTTTTTCTGGTCCTCGTTGAGAGCCTCCAGCACATCGGGGTCGATGTACATGTCCTTTAAAATCTGCTGCAGCATGTTGGCGGCTGAATGGCCGGCGGGGGGGGAGGGGGGTTACAACCTGGGTGCCACCTGGCCGAGCCGGTCGCAGGGGAGGAGAGGCTCTGTCCTTTGGCCGGCAGCTTCTTGAAGGTGGATGGCGTTGGTTTTTATAGCCTCATGTCGTTGAGAAGATTTCAGCCGCTTCTTTCCTTGAATCCCTCTTGTTTACACACATAAACTCTTCCTCGTGAAGGAAGGGCGCATGCTCATCCACGCAAGCACTTGTACATACTGTACAGTCACACACACACACACACACATACAAACACACACACTCAATCAAAATCCTGTTTCCTGTCTGTGCTGTGCTGTGCTGACAGTTCGTCCGCCCTGCTGAGATGTCACTTTGCTTTGTCTTTGGTGGTCATCTTTGGGACAATCTACAAGGTGGGGGGGAAAACAGAGACCACTTGAAACAGGCATTTGGAGGATTATGTTGTGCTCTTCAGATTTCACATTCTCTCTTAAAGTTGCAGTGCCCCATATATTTCTTAACCCAGCCTTTGTCACGCTGAGAAACTTTTCTCTTCCTTGGAAAGTCTTCGTCAGCCGTCTATCTTGTCCCTCCCTTCATGAATACGGAAGAGCCCAAACCTTGTTCCCTAAACTGACAGAAAGGCTGTCGCCCACAATGGGAGGAGATTCCAAAGGAATGGGACTGTTTCTGTCATCATTATAGCCCCCCCTTCCCCTTCCCCTCCTCCTCCTCCTCCTCCTTCCCCCCTCCCCACCACACATCCCTTCCCCAAAAAAAACCCATGTTCCTTTCTCCCCCGAAAATCCCACGAGATAGCGGCTCCATTTTAACATGGTCACTTTCTGCTTGCCAGAGAGAGAGAGAGAGAGAGAGAGGGAAAAAAAACGAAACGGGGTCATAGCCCAGGGCAGCATGAGCCGGTTTCTCTAACAAGGGGATTGAAATGGACTCCTCCAATCACAGTGGGTAGTTAAACAATGGCTACCACATAAGCAGCACTTGGAGGGAAAGGAAGCTTGTCTCACACTGAGAACTATCACACTGGTGGAATACAGATTTGGTGTCTGCTAAACACATTGCAGGGGTGCGCAGAAGGAGAAAAAACCCGGGGAAAGGTGGAGATTGGACAGAGAAAGCGCAAAGCCGAAGGGAGTTGTAAGAGAAGGGTAGAATTTGCTGAAGTACTCACAGTGGGATGTAGACAGCCGCTCCACAGCAGTGTGTGCTAACTAAGCTGAGAGAGTCAGAGCGCCTGTGGGTCCTCCTCGTCTTTGTGTGTGTGTGTGACTGGGCTGATGACATCACAGCATTCCATAATCTCTCTCTCCCTCCCTTTCTCTCTCTCTCTCTCTCCCTCTTCAACACACACACACACACACACACACCATACATACTACAACACAGTGCGTTTAAAAAAAAAAGGGGAAGAGAGCAATTCAGGAAGATGACCTCACACAATAAAAAAAAAAGTTGTGTTAGAAAATAAGAGGAGTGGAAAACCTCTAAACCTAAACTCAAAAATGGGACAGCCTTAACTCCTGAATTGTTCTACAGATTTTGTTGTTGTTGTTGTGTTAATTGTTTTATGATTTCGACTTTTCCCCACAGAGAACGACACAATTCCAAATGGTTTTTACTTTTGTTTATATGTGGTGGACCCTGCCACCTTACTAGCTTAAAACAGTGTTCTGTGGACCTTATTTTCCTCTGAGAAGAGCTTGTTATCAAAAGTTTGTGTTATGGCCTCATTTATATTGTAAACAATACAATTCTGAGTTGCAAAGTGCCTTTTTTTTTAAATGACTTAACCATTGCTTAGGTATCAACTAAGAAAAAGTAACAATTGTCATCCAGCCAGCTGATGTACGACACATTATTTGTAGACATGCTGTGTGTTCCCCCTTCACACAATATATTTATATTTTTTTAAACTTAAAGGTGCAATATGTAAGGTTTGGCCTCCTTGAATTCACACTCCCAGCAAGTGGGGGCCACTTGCCAACAGAATAATTGCTAAGCTTAGTCTTGTTTAAACATCCATGATTGTATGGTTACTGTTAGCTTGTTAGCTCTGTTAGCCGTGCAGCTAGTGAGATAGGGACTGTTGGTGTTTACAGGAGCTTCGGACTGCTGGGAGAAGGAGGTTTTCAGGCCAGTTAGCATGTCAGCTTCATATCTCTTCAACACAATACATAGACGTCTTTGAGAAAACATCAGGATTGTTATCTAATTAACATTCTGTTGACATTCTAATGAGTTCTGCAACTTTAAGAAATTTAAATGCAGACACTTTGATATGATGAAGCTCTGTTAAACTGCCCCATGTGTCCTGGGGCGTTTTATTAAAGCAAATGTGTACCTTGTCTGTTGTTCACTCCACTACTGTGAAGCCAAAGGCATCTCTTCTCATCTGGGAGCCCTCTCTCGTCTGTTTCTGAGCGCCATTTATAGGTAAAGAGTGTCCTCTAGTGGTCAAAGCCGGAGAAGCCTGCCATGAATTACGTCATCACCAAAGCCAGTGCTGAACTGCTTTCGGAAATAAAGCACAAAATTACAAAATTGAACGAAGATGAATTCAACTCTGGAGTGAAGGCAGCACTTCCAGACACATTGCCTAAAAGCGCAGCAACACCACACCACAAATGAACCCTGCGAGCGGGCACTCATACAGGATGTTGCCCAATCCTGCAAGGCATTCATACTACTCACTGCTGTCGGGGAGTGCTCAGGTGATGATGACCATGTTGCAGCGGCAATGAAATATGAATTTGACCAAGTGCTTCTCTCTCAGCTCGCAGTGTGGCAGCTGGAACCGGACTAAACCCGCTATTAATCTTTACCCGGCAGCATTCCTTTGAGCAGTTACTGCCATTGTGCTGCCAATTAGCATGACTGACAAACACTCATGATCTCAAATCAAAGGATTGCTGTAGTCTGTCATCAATAGGAGACATTGTGCTTTCACAAAGACTCTTCCTCAGATAAAATTCATCACCAGTTGAGAGATCCAAAGGCATGATGACCAACACCAGTGCTTCCAACACGTGGACCGTTGGATGAGCAGCAAACTCTGAGTAGGCTTCCGGGCTACAGTCCATCTCAGATCCAGCACGTGCCGTTGCGTTTTTTCAGCCTCCCTCCTGGCCAAGAAGACCATCGTCTTCCCAACAAAGCCCAGTCACACATATGTCCTGCAAAGAGGCCTCTGAGCCTGTCCAGACTCGTCCCTATATCGACCTTTTTACTAATGTGGTTTTCTTCAGGTAGGTGGTCAAGGGAGAAGGTACGAGACTGTCAACGCCGTCGCCCCTGGCAACATCCTCCCCGTGTCATCACTACTCGAGCACGCTCTAAGACGTAGGAACAATACAGAGGCTGCTGATGATCTGGAGAAAGACAATCACACCATTATATCAACATGCATGAAACCACACAAACTTGTGACTAGAAAATCATGCGACTAACTAAATAACTGCACAGGATTATGAATGAGTAGCAATAATGGGTAGTAGCAGCAGTAGTAGTAGTTTCTTTGGCATCAATGTCATTTGCAATAGTTAAAGTTAAAAAGACGTGCAGGTTTTGGCTTGTGATCAATACGCCCTCACTTCTTTAGCGTTACATTGCACGAGCAGTGGAGCTCAAAGAGGAGCAACGACTGCATACAGATGATCACAAACTGCAAAGTCAGGATGATTAGAGAACAAAGTAACGCTTTATTTTACAGCCCGGTATAACACATACAGTACTTATGTAGAAACCTCTAAGAAGAACCGATTCATCAGGTACTTGTCATTGCAAAGTTTGCATTTTAAAAGGCTGTAAAATTAAGCTTTAGTAATTAGTATCATTGCAAATGTAGAGTCAGACATGGGAGACAACACTTTCAAATTAAACATACTTTTCATCAGTGAATCTGAGACATTTTAGGGAAGCCGTTTTTTGTTTTTTGTTTTTTTTCCAACAAGAAACGAAACATAAAAAACACATACATTTTCAATGTAGATTTTTTTTCCCCTCGTGGGTAAATTAAATTTATTTTTAAAATTTGTCAAATGTACATAAATTATATATTTAATGCATCAAAACCAAATGAGCAAATCAAATACCCTCTTTAAAAAAAAAAAAAAAAAAAAAAAAAAAA
>CAEMYA010000028.1:5807129-5825335 GCA_903131615.1 Diplodus sargus
TTTTTTTTTTCATCCTTATTTCCTTGGTGCTTACAGGCACTCCGGTGCATTGTGGTTATCGCGGCCACAGCATGGCTTTTGGAGTCAGTGGGTACCAGAGAGGTGCCTCAGGGGCGTCTATGCAGCAATTTTCGACAACTCTCGCAGGCTCCCATAGCCCACATGATCAATCAAACTCTCTTTCTCTCTCCCATTCCTTCCCCCCCTCTCCACCCCCCCTGAACTGCATCAGACATGCGCCTCGCACTGTTGCTTATGAGGAATTGCAGTTTGTGTAGTATCGAACTCTATCTGCATCCTGCCAACCAGCCAGCCAGCCCCGCATTACACTTTAAAACGCTCGGGCGCCCCTTTTTCAGTGCGTCTTTTTACGCGTCCTCCAAGGTTTCCATGTGCAGTGTTTGCCTTTTAAAACGATAATAACATGCCCGGCCTCTGTATGTGAAACGCCGGGCGCATGCATCTTCACGGACCCGGTAAAGATTCAGGACCAGGGACAGCGGCCTGTATCACCGGTTATCACGTGTGGGGGAAATCAGGCTGCCCTAAGCAAAGTGGTTCCTAGGCTATATTTAGGCTCCCGGCCTGCTTTAATGCTTTAATACCCCCCACTTACACTGTGACACAGCCTGTCGTAGTGCGAGTCCTGTGCGGAGCTCCACATGCACCTTCCGAGCAGGAAGTGGGCTGGCTGTGGGTGTTGTAGTTTCTAACAAGGAATCGACGGGCTTTTGTTGTTTGTTTGGTTTTTTGGGGAAATATCAGACCGTCAACTTTACTATCCCCATCATATTTTTAAGAGTTTGTCTTAAAAAATAAATAAATAAAAAAAATAGATAGATTGAAGCAGCTCAGCAAGGGAGCTTGGTCAGCAGATGTCGCCCTTTGGGAGTCATTTTTAAAGCCAACATTAGACACATTTCTTCCATTCAGGCATGTTTACAGCACATTAGTCAATGCACAAGTCTTCTCTCCCACATGGCTTGCTGTAAGTTTGCACAAAATGAAAGTCAACGCTGGTTTTTTCATTCGCTGATCTTTTTTTTTTTTGGAAGTTGTATCCAATGCAGACGGGGCTGCACAGACACACATTTGTGTTTTTTAAAATGTGAATGGTGAATATCATAAGTCAACGGGGCTGGAGCTACTTGTCAACAGCTGAAATGCCACAGACAGTGTTTTTTGCTCTTGGCCAAAGTGTAAAACGAGCCTCTGCTAGTTTAATTATAAAGTAGTGCCGGGTGTCTGTAACCGGACCTTGAACACCTCTCAGTGCTCGTCATGGAGCCGCTCCTTCACTCGGGTTCACGGTTTCTTCCTCCTGTTGCTCAGCCTGCAACAGAACTTCCATACTTTGACTGTTTTCGGACAACTGGAGCATCTAGATCACACATATAATACAAAAAAATATGAGAAGGTGGAACTTTATTAACCCTGTAGGAAATTCTTGTGCCAGAGATTGCACCAAACAGATTTACAGGAACAACCAGCAGGGTTCCTGGGTCAGGGTCACACACTGGGCCCAGCTGTTTAGGAGAATAACAACACTTGAGTATTAAACATTAGTAAAAAATACACAAAATATAAAGTGTTTAAGGAGTAAATGCAAAAAAAAAAAGAATAACAATGGAAGTAAGATCAGTTAAGCATAGAGCAAAGTAAAAAAATAGACTAAAATAGAAAAAGTAGTACTGACAGTGATGTTGAAAGGTAGAAAGTAGAAAGCAGTCGTACTTCGCCTGATAATCAACGTAACATGGCCTATAATCTATTTCACTGTCATCTTATGGTACATTTGAACTTCCGCTCGAGTGCTGCGGCCTGGAACACGATGTGTGCCCTGTGCCGCCGTCTTCCCTAAATCCTCTTAGCCTGCACTCGGGAGACACGAATGCCGCCCTCTCGTCTTGATTTCGCCACACTCACTCTGGCTTTTAAAGTCATCATCCCATTAGAGACGCTACACAAAATGGACCTTATTACCTCTCGAGGTCCTCGAACGTCCCCGAACGTTCCCCCCCCCTCGGTTAATTCTGCCACTTAGCAAAGCTCGGCGGTGACGTGATCAAAACGGGCTCGGGCCCCTCCTCACTGTGTTACCTGAGTGAGCTGCCACGCCCGCCTCCTGGGCCTGTGTGCATCGCTTTGATTTAAAGTACCCCGACAACACAGCCATTGTAATTGAGGGGCCTTCTTACTCAGCGTAATTGATCTCATCACTCTCTCTGCCCTGACCCCCCTCCTCCTCCTCCTCAGTCATCCCATCTTCAACATTGTCTTTCATGCAGACAGATAAACAGTCGGTCCCTTGACGTCGTCTTGTCCCTTTGAGCCCTCTCCTTCATTCGTCAGGGATCAACAACGGCTGCTTCTTTCCCCTCGGATCGAGCTCCTTAACTCCGTATCAGCGCATCTCTATTACAGGCCATTATGCGCTCGCCTTGAACCTTGAACCGGTGCATAAGCGGCTTCGTTTCGGGGGCCCAAACAATTGATTCCACACATCTCCCAAACTCGCCTCGAAAATTCCCCTCCGTGCACAAGCTCCCATGTGTGCGAACCAGGGGGGACGTACACGCTGTACCGCTTTCGAGTGATGAAGTTGTTGTCTTCCTGTTCCCAAGGGCTGCCTGAAAAACATGCTACCGACGGCGCCTTACCACCTGCACACCTTCATCAGGACTCAGTCAGCTGGGAGCTCTCTGGGTTTTCCTGCCAAAGAAACACACACACACCAAGAAAAATACTGTTCTCCTGGTATAGATTACGGTGAACATATGCAAACACGGGCTCACGTTAAGCTATCAAATCTGTCCCTCGCGCAGGCTGCCGGTGTCTCGAGCAGATCGTGTTGTATCCGACTGGAACCGCAACATTGCCTCTGTCATTGTTGTTCCCTGATGAAAAGAAAGAGCCAATAAGTCAGCGAGTATTGCAATCTATTGACTTCAGTTTGCCTAACGTTTGATCCAGGCTTACGCATATTTTGACGCACTTGTTCGCAGAATCAGGAAAATTCACAGTGGGCCATGTGCAGCATAACTGCAGTCACCTGAAATGACATTATTAAAACCCTGCGGCCTGTTCCTCAGTGCACCCTTTTGTATTTACTCCTTATTCTTAGCTTGTCAAGTATATGTTTGTATTTAAAATCTGAATGATTAGACTGGAACCAGGGTTCACGTTATAATCTAAGCTTCACGGGGGAGTCTCTAAAACAACTAACCCTCAGCCCAACGTTAAGGAGAAATAGGTAAAAGGAAAACAGCTGAACAGGTGTGTTCTCAGAGAGACAGAGAGAGCCCCTGAATTCACACCTGGCATTAAATGCGCCTCAAGTGACCTTCCACCTACCTCCACTTCCCAGCTGTATATGCAAATATTTGCTTAATGAACAACAAGGCCTAAATACTTAAGAATTCATTGTTTACAACATTTCCTAGAAACATTATTTTACAGATTGTACAGTTAATGTCTCAAAATTAATCTTTTAAGGGATTCCAGTGACTTTTCCACTTTGTTCTTCAAAGTAACTAATATGAGTTACTGTTTACCGGATTTGTAAAATGTCACATGTTACTGTCAAACTATATTCTTTATCAATTTGGTGTAAATCAATTGAAACAGTGCCTTCAAACTTCGGCTGGGAGGTATGACGTTCAGACAGGGAAGCAGACAGGGAGGACTTTAAACACGACAGGCTTTAACAGAGATGCTGCGACAAACAGACACTCTTTATGAGGAAAGAAACATCTTAATGTATTGTATCTAATGCAGATTTTACAAGAAGGCACCAAATATGTCAACTTTGCCATAGCTGTTTCACACGGATTGTTTACTTTCTCCTCACGATGCAACAGCTCTTAAAATCACGCGATTCGTAAGGGAGTCTGGGATGTTGCCATTGCTAGTGACGTCACGTCATTACCTAGTCCATGTGAATGTTGCTAGCGCTAGCTAGCTAAAATAAGCTCTGTATGGCATGCTGGTTTCATACTGTAGAACTCAGCTGTTCGTATGTCTTTTTTGTTCCCCTCAAACTCGCAACTACGAAGACTGTTGATCGCAGACAGAACACAGATGCCCGACATACTAGCAAAGTTATACTATTGGCTGACAAACCTTGGTAGAAGCTGGAACCACCTGTCAGAATTCTTACACAGAGATACACAAAACAACCATGTTGGAACCGACAATCATGTAGAAAATGATTGATTCAAAATGTAAAAAAAAAAGTAAGAGAGATCATTTTATATTGCACCGTTCAACAAGCCCTGCAGATAAATCATTAAAAAAAGAAAAATGTTTGTCTAAATAAAAAACGCTATCAATATGACCTTTAAACCTGCATCTCTCCACTCACTCATAATTGTTTAACCTTGTGCTTTCCTTTTTTCTCTCACTGTAATGCCCTACTACAGCAACCAAACTCATCTCTATTTTGTTTACGTCTGCTTACCCACGCGTGCGCCAGGCTTAAGTCTGCAGAGCCGTGAAGCAAAAGAGTTGAAGCCAAGTGTGAAGTAGAAGTTCTTGAAATATGAGAACCACATCCAGACACACGGAGAAGACCGAGATACCTCGCTTTATGATAGGGTGTGCTGCTTTATTAAATCAATTGAATGTATGAGCTCAGATGACACAATCGGAAATAACATCTACCTTAACGAGAGCGGATGTGTTTTCTGTTGGATTGGAGCCTGACAATGCTGTAATTTCAAGTATGTCACGTCTGCTTTTTTAGCTCCTACTGTTTAGCATAACAATAGTGGGTTTTTTTGTCCTTCACTGCTCAGCCTAAATCAAAAGTCTGTACAATGACACAAACGTGGTAAACGAGGCCCCCTAGCTTTTTTGTCTATCCGTGGACCCCGGTGGAGGAGACCTACATAATTGCATTGTGTGTGTGCATGTGTGTGGGCGGATGCAGACTGGCAGAGAGCATTGTATCGGTAAAAGACAAAAAGCTGCAACAAAAAAAAAAGGTCATCTGAGTGGAAGAGTAACACGTCAGCCTAAAAACCCGCCGTAGTGCTTGTAATGAACAGACGTGCGAATCATCTCTCGCCCTTGCGAGTATTTACTGCTCATCAAGCCCATTTATATCTCCGAAGTAATACACGTAACAACGCTGTTGCGAATGCACAGCCCGTCACTAATCTGTCGCTGTGAAGTCCCACTGTATGCAGGTCGCAGCTGCTGCATTGAGGTGGTAGACGGGCAGAGTTTTGGCCCCGAGCTATGCATCTTTCTGTGAATCGAGAGCTAGACATGGAAAAAAAAATGAGTGACAGCTGCTGGTGGCTTGCCGGGTTCTGCTCTTTAGTCTCCACAATTTTGTCTGGCGGGCCGTATGAACCCGGCAAGCCTCTACAGGTTGGGTCATTACATCCTAGTAGTACCTTCAAGGGCAATTTAGCAAACAGTTGATTGTGACAAAGGTGCTCATTTGCCGTATTCCACCGCTGAGATTGTAGTCGTGTACAGGATGTGTGTTCCTGGAGATAAGAATGATTGAAGTGTTTTTTTTTCATCCGTCAGTGCCGTAAGTGTCTGTGGTCCAGGCTAATGAGATTGACCAGCTGGAAGCATGGACTGGGGACTGTTTTCTATGTTCACTGGGTCATTTATGTGGACTTTCCGCCCCACTGAACCTCCACTCGGCCAGTCTGCTCCAAAGCTTGATGTATATTTATAAGACGTGTGAAGAAAAAAAAAAAGCGCACAGCCATTCTCGGTAATTGGCCCCTCGTTTTTTCCTTTCCTATTAGACACTTTCTCACGATCACTCTTGTTTGTCCTCTACGTCTCTAAAGACGTCGTTTCACAAGCTATCATTGTGACAGAGTGAGCATATTTGGTCTTCTGTGTCCACACAGGTCACAATTGTGCAGCGACAGAGTTTAGGGTTAACTGATTCAGGTCGCGGTTGGTAACACAGCCGTTGCAAACCAGATGTGTCGATGAGAGAGTGATTGTTACGCTTGAATGATTCAGTCACCGGGCCCCTTAAAAATATCCAGTCTGGGGCATTTCATCAGGTGGTGTTTGTGGTTGGTGCTGCCCAGTGTTGAGCTGTACAACGTGTGTGCACCTGTGGCTGAGAGAAAAGAACAGCCTCTATCACATGCAATGTCTTTAACTATAAGGTTTAACTATATATATATATGTATAACAGGGATAACAGTTGTGAAATTGAGAAATTAGCAGGGACGTTGTTGCCACGGTTTAGTTTGGCAGTGCTACTCTGTAAGCCAATATTTTGTCCTGTTCGCTAATGTGCCAGCTGATCAATGAGATTGGTGAAACTCTGAATGAAGCATGTATTTTTTTGAGGAAACATGAGTAACGCAGGAGTGAGGAATTTAAATGCCTCTCCTGCTCCGACTTTGGTCTTCTCAGCATTGAGTTAAAAACAGCAGTTCTGTCAAGTTGCATCAGTCCAGGCTTTAATCACATCATCTGTCTAAAAATTCTGAAATATATGAATCATATTTTCTTAACTAGACTTTTGATTTTGTAGTATAATTGCTGTTGAGTGTGATATTTATGTAAGCAAATGCATAAACGAGTGCAGATGCTATACACTCCCATAGCGCTGTGTGTGTGTGTGTGTGTGTGTGCAGCATCTACTGCTGCTGTGCAGTTAATACAGCCCTGCAATAATCAGGGTTAAGCCGTGGTGTGTATTGTTAAGAGGATCTGGTCTGCTGTAGAGCTATCAGTTAGTTAAGCTGTCTGTCACTGTCATTACACACTAACCTGTGAGCCGGAACATTATGCTGGCACGCCCAACATACATTATTACACTCCAGGCTTTCATGCCAGACTACATTTGATGGCTCAGTGTAGTTCTCGCTGAAAGTTAGTGGTCCTCTGTTCTATTGTACTTCCAAAGCCTTCACAACAACTTAGTAGCTTATAGGAAAATGCTGATGAATCTCGCATACTGCCGGAATAACTCGTCTCCTTTGTTTGATTTGTTGAATGTATTTAAACGCATGCTAAGGACGGTATATTGCTTAGGTATACAACAGTCTCTACAAATGAGGAAATTTAACAGTTAAATTGTTAACATGATACGGTCATCGTTAGTAAAGAGCTTTGGCTTTAGTTACAGGCTAACATTGTGATAGCTAAAGGCCAGCCATCCAAATACCTAGTGTTAGATTTACAAATACAGTTAGTGTTACGAATTTTGGATAAAGCAAATAGAATGTAATGCTCAAGGGTTTATATTTACTTCGTGTACATTTGTTGGCCACTTTGGTGATGTGGAACACAACAAGCTGACGAACACGTACACCTGTACGCCTCTCGGTGAAGATAAATCATTCAGGTCACCAGTTTGTCAAGTCTGAAGAAGCACTATTGGATGAGCGTCAACGAGAATATGACATCGGTTGCCTTTGACTTAGCCCTTTCAGGTATGTGTTAGCAAACCGTAGCCTTATGCATGCAGCTAACACAGAGCATCGTTAGCATTCATTTATGACTTTTGTTTCTGGCCACCTTTTGAATTAAGTTAGCGTCATGGTGCTTAGATACCTCGTCACAAACTTTGTCTATCCACCATTTACAGCTGCCTTGTACTATTAGAGCAGTGAATTGGATCAGTGATATGAAAAAGAATGACTCTGTTTCAAAGATGTGTTATTTTGGATATTTTATGACATATAATGCAACAAATCTCATGTAGCCAGACGTCTGTTTAATTAAACTCCGAACGTTAGCATTCATTTTGACTTCTGTCTCTGGTCAACTTTTAAATATAAGTCCAATAGTCATTATCTTTGTATGTTTGTTTCGGTTTAAGTTTGCGTTTTTGGTTAGCTAATTGGTTCTTAGGTAGGTAGTTGCTAACTTTGGCATGCATTTGGTATATTGAACCCTTTTTGGAAGTACAGCTGTCCGATGCTATACGAGCAGTAAAGTGGACCAGAAAATGTATTTTGCATCAAACCCAAAATTCATTGATGGTTAGCCATCAGCAATACTTAGGCCATTAGATACTTTATGACAGCCAATGTAAAGTATCTCATGGAGCCAGACCTCTGTTTTATCAAGCTCATAATGGTTTTGGGAAGTCGTAATTCATGTCCGGCAGTAGCCCACGTTACCTCTTGAGATATCCGTCTTGGGTTTTTTGAGGATTCACAGTTAGCTGCCAATAAATCAGGTCTAAAGATGCATTTTTTGATGACAAAGCGTCCTCGAGAATCCAGTAACCTTGACTGAGCGCTTTTATGCTACGCTTTTATGCACTTATATGTGTTAGCAAACATTCGTTTTGACTTGTGTCTCTGGCCACCTTTTAAATGTAGGTCCAATAGTCATTATTCTTGTATGCTTATTTGGTGTAAGTTTGGGTTTTTGGTTAGCTACGGAGTGGTTCTTAGCTGGCAGGTCGCTAGCTTCTCTGTCTGCCAGTTTATGTTGGGCACGCGGTGTAAGCTACATTTATTTTACATTTCAGTGATATGAAAATGTATTTGCATCAAATCCTCTAAAGTTAAAAGATTACTAGCCATTAGCAACATACTCACATACTTAGCTTGACAGCTAATTTCAAATATTTAATGCAGCAAGACCTTTGTCTTATTAAGGTGATGTGGTTATGGAATTGCTTATAGTCTTGCCAACACATCGCTAATCGAATACATGTAATTCATGCCTACCGGCAGTATTACCTGTGTGCAGCTCACTGGCTTCCCACTTTACCTGGCGAAATATCGGTCATGAGTTTGTCCAGAGTGACGGTAGACCTTTTCTCAATGTGTACAGTCCGACTGAACAAAAGTTTGCTCCGCGTTACTGTAAGCTATAAGCCAGGGGAACTGCTCACCTAAATGGAATGCAGCCATTATTAAGGTTATTAGTTACACAAAATGTCTGCCTCGAGAGAGTCTAATCAGCTTGGCTGGCATCTCACAGTATCAAGACCTCAGACGAGTATATCCAGAAGGTGATCGTAAACACGCAAGGGTCACCAGGTTCCACAAAAACCCACGTGCATGTCCAAATTTGAGAAAATTAAGCGAAAAGTAAACAAAATAAAATAGAGAGATTTACTATGGAAAAAGCATTGAATGCACTTTTATATTGCTTTTTGTTCATATCGAGTTGAATATGTGCATTAAGATCTTTAACACTCACACTCCAAAAACACTTGAAATAAAAGTTGTGTTTTGAAAGACTACAGTAAACCAAAAAACCTCGGATTATACTTTAAGTACTCTTATCACAACAAGTAGATCCGCATCTGACGACAAACGACTCCCACTGATGAGCCAAAGCGCAGTTTATGACAGCTATGGACATGAAGTTGTCATCACTTCCTAATGCCGCTCTAATGTCCTGCGCCACAGAACTAAAGAACTAGCAGCCATCATGAGTGGTTTAACATGAGTTTAGTTCTACATGAGTGGTTTAACCACTCCACTGTGACAGATATTTTCCACACAGTTTGGAATGTCTTTTTAACGTGCCCTTTGATTTCACACACACACACACACAAAATGCAAAAACAATGCTTTGGATGATTATACATTTCCATGCTGTAATACAGAATTATGCCCCAGCTCATGGAGAATAATGGGCTTAGTCTAAGTTCAGTTGGATAAGAACTATGAAAACAAGTCTGCAATGCCATGCACTTTAAGGCTTGTAATGTTTGATCTCATTAATCATATGATCCATATCACTGCAAACTGCTTCAATGAGATTATTAAAGAATTTGATTTAATTTGATGTTGTGACTGGGCAGGTTGGGGAAGAAACAGCAAGCACAATGAGTTGTCAGTAGAGTTTTAGAGACATTGTTTGTTTTCGTCGTTTTAAGCCTGATTAGAGAAAATCTGACCATCTGAGATCAGTGGCAAAATATGCATTGTTCAGACAGACTTGTTCTAACTTTTATCAGCCAAGGTTACAGGCGTTCACTTTCAGAGACACTTGACAAATAATACCCAACATTTTTTTGTATGATTGCAGGAACATTGGTGTTTTATATAAAACACGTTAACCTCGTTTCTAAAATTACTGGTACATCACCACACAGTACAGTGCTGCGGCAGCACTGCAGCTTGCAAACAGCTGGCTGAAATCAGCCATCAGACGGAGGAGCAGGATTGGGTCGGCTGCTGGTGGTGTGAATGCAGATTAGTTTTACAGTACATAACGTCACAACCAATAATCTCCGTTAATCTCTGGCTCGAATTCATAAAGTGGCATGAAAGCTGCTTTTGGAGCAGCAAAAACTATTGAGGGCAGAATTTTAGTATACACACACATATACATGACTTTTTCCCGTAAGCTTACGTTGTTAAAGAAGTAGCTGTAAACCGGCGAATCAGTTTCTTTTGAGTGTCATAATTTGATCAAGCCATGAAATGAAATCATTTTATCCGACGCTGTATCTAGTTATACATCCACGTGTTGTTGTCATTGTTTAATTTGGAGACCCCAAGCAGCAGAATTACATTATGTGCATTTAAGAGATGACCTTGACATGAATATAAGAGCACTTTGACGAAGACCGGTGTCACGTAAACATCTTAGAGTAATTCTATTACAATGCCAGGGATTGTTCGCTGGTTGGTTGGTTTGTCAGCAGCATTACACAAAAATTACTAAACGGATTTCCACAAAACTTGGACGGAGGATGGGTCTCAGCCTTACAAGAGACCTCATTAACTAACGAGATTGGGCATTCCTCGCCATTTTGACGTTAATTCATCAGGAAATACTGCATGGATCTTGCTGAATGAAATAATCCAAAACACTGAAGGGGACAGGTATCCATGAGTGAGTCGATTATTGCTGGGAGTGAACTTTTCCTTCAATGACAAGCATCGGCGAAAATAATTTAAGATTTGTTTCAGATTTCTAGAAAATCCAAACCAGCAAACCTGATAAAATGCAGTAAGTTTAACAGGAAGAACAAAGTCACAGTTTCACTTGCATTAAAGTCGCAAACTAAATAACTTTGCGTTTAATGGTAATTTTGTAAGTTTTGGCACCTAAATCATTTTCAAACTTTTCAAAACCTGATTATAAAAATTCATAAATCCTGTTTATACTTTATATTTTGAGTGTGTCGCTCTGTAACACCACAGGCTGCTGTGTACTGCAGCAAGAAAGCTGTTAGTTCAATCACAACCACACTTATGTATATTAACACGAACTGTAATCTGAGATGAAAAACCTCAAGTAAACTATTTAACAGAACAGCTGTTTAACAAAAACATGGCGCTGTTTTTTTTTTTGCTTCGAGCCTCTCTGATCACAGTTTACAACCGGCCTGTCTTTGCCTTTTGCAACAATTAGGACTCTGAATTTCTCAACCCCACTGAAGAATGTCGCCTTCACCACAATGAGGCAGTATATGATCAGGATCAGGAGGCAGGAGAAACACCGAAAAGTTGAAAGGGATGAGTCCGTTGGGAATGTCACAGCAGTTGTTCGGCTCCCTGCCCTTGCGGCTGGAGCCGTGTCAGAAACACTCAAAAGCCCACAATCGCTGCACAGTCCTGGAGATATGTGCACGGGACAACAACTGTGAAAGTCGCTGCCATTTGGACTTTCTTTTAACGCCGCTCGCAAAAGGGAGGCCATCTTTTTAGTGTCAGACCGGTGCTGTTTATACTTCACCCAGCTATTACTGTAAGTTAGGGAAAAGAAATCGTGCACAGTTGCTAGAGGTCAAAATATTCTCCTGAGTAATAGTTTGTAACAATAAAAGCATCCAAAAGCGAAAAAGAACCAGTAACAACCACAGTAATAGAAAAAAGAATGCTCTCTTATAAACATGGTGTTTCTCTCTCAATCGAAATCAGTGTTGACAGTGAAATTAAAAGCACAAACAGTCAGCACACAAACCGGTTTAATGATACGGCCTTGTGACATTTCCCACATGACGCCAGCGTTTATAACGTGTTTATATTGTTTCTGCTCTCTGCGACCTGCATCCCCCTGCTCTGCCAAGGCAGTTTAAGTTTACCCTGCCTTTTGAAATATTCAGTCATTTGCAGCTATCTTGGGCTGCAATACTTTTCCGTCACAGGCTGCAGCCGGTGCATGTAATTAAATATTTAAAACCTTTTTTTTTTTTTTTTTTCCCTTTCCTGCGCACAGCATGAAAAGGTTGTCGGCAAAATGAACCCTTCCAAAGTCACGAACGGGATGAGCAATCGGCGAGAGTTTGGACGCTGATGACAAAGAAAACACGTACGTGCGCAGGAGAAAAAAAAAAAAAAAAAAATAGGTGTCGTGGATTTGTAAATTTGCGGCCAGAAAACAGCGAACAGAACAGAGAGCAAATCAATCATTCAGCAGCATTAATAAAACATTACAGTTCCTCTGTTTTGACACAGACTCTGGAATGTGTTTTGCTCAGAAAAATAATGTAGTTTTATCCCCTAAATTTTGTACATGTGCCCAACAGCTTGATTGGAGAAAAAAAAAAAAAAGAGCTGCCGATAATCAATCGGCTGCGGGGCTAATAATCTCTAATATGCATTTGGCTTTGTTTACATCGATAGACAGCACCATTATTAACCATGTTTAGTCCTGTAATCCAGCTCTGGACCGATGAGGTAAATGGCACAATGCTGAAAAACCCCCCAAAGCTCAGTTTTCAATGATCTGAAATCTGATTAAGCTCCTTGGCTCCCACCAATATTAACCTGGTTACTGTGGTATGTAATATCTTTCGTCCTACCCACCCCCGCTGCCTGCCGTCTGCGCGCGATCGCGGTGGCACGCGGGGTTCCGTTCACAGTTGATGAATACTTTTTATGAAGTGCATAATTGCTCCTAACATCAGGCACGTTGTCAGCGTGTCAAGATCACAAAAATGACTGCCGAGATCAACATTGTTTTGGCATGTTGTTGGAGTAACCTACTATTGCTCAGTCCTGAGAGGGAGGGTGACGCTGGCGGGCACAGATATCCATGTTCTCTCTGCCCGTGGATCTTCGTAGCTGTGGGCGTAGCACCAGAGAAAACACATTCCATAATATTCCATAAACTGGTTTATAGGTTGCGACAGGGCTCGTCAATCGCAGCGAATCAAAGGTTTGTGTAAACAGCTTAAGGTCGTCAGTGTCAGCCTTTAACTGCGGCTTATTTATAGTACGTCACAGGAAATTTGCAAAAATAGCTGCATTGTCTTGTAGCCAATGTCAGTGGAAGACACGAGTTAAAGGTCATATTGATACTGATCACATCTACAGAGCTTGTAGAAAGGTGCAGATTAAGGATCTCTTTTTCCTTAAAAAACATTATTATGATTGTGAATCAGTCATTTTAAAATGCTTGTAGGGTTTTGTTTATCTCTGTGTAGGAAATCTGACGGTTGGATTCCAGCTTTTCGCAAGGTTTGTTAGCCAATAGTATAACGCCATTGGTATCAAGAATCTTGGTAGTTGCCGGTTTGTGGAAAACCCCCCCCACAAAAATGGCTGAGTTCTACAGTATGAGCCCGGCATTTGCTTGCTATGGATGCTGACATTAACGTTAAGTAGTGTTAGCAACATCAACTAAGCCCCCAGGAAGAGCACCAGGCTTTAAAGTCAGTTTTTTGTTGTGGCCAAACTGCGTAATAACAGCTTGACGTGACGTACTGGGTCCCCCGGGCACATCCAGATATTTTTTACATCCAGGTAGTTGATCTTTTTTGGCTTTGCGCCCCACGGAGCAGCTTTTTATAGGAATAAAAGGGGCTCCGTCTCCAACTCTGCCACCAGGCTTTTTTCATAGTACGTCCACGTTACCGCGACATAAGCTAGCTAGCGCTTTCAACGTTGGCTAGTGCAACCCGTTGAGGGCGGTGTTGTGACGTGGACGGAACGGTGGGAGGGAGACGGAAAGCCACATTCGGAAGGTGAATGTATTTAGTAACACCTTTTAAAATCTCTAAACTTGCAATGACGTCATTTTTTTTCAGGGGAAACACGGCACAAAAAGTCATGTTCATCACTTCTCTTTGGGGATCGTGCATTTGTGGTGATGTTCCAGGAACCAAGACAACATGTTTCAGCTGGAAGGTGGAAGACAAATGTCTCATCCACGGTAAACCTACATTGCCAGCAAACAGTGCCAGAGTTTCTGGCAGAATTAGCGCGGCTAATTGCCGCTCCTTTACTCATAGCAACAATTGTGTTTCCAAATAGGAAGAGGCAGGTCGTATTGAGGCCGTGATGCAGTTTTCTGCTACACGTCAGCGTGGAGCTCCGCGTGCGTCAGAGCTGTTTAGAATATGCAGCTGGGAGAATTGATTCATTGCAGCACTTTGCGCATGGAAATCTGCTCGTCCGGTCGTTCGTTTGTGGCTCTGGGACGCTCCCTCGTTGCGGCGCTTCCTAGCCGGGGGTGTCAGGTAGAGCCACAGGAAGCAGTGTGACACTGAAGGACAGCGCGGGAGATAACCTTTCACTGCAGACTCACTCTGTGGCATTCATTTACTGTAAGGCCCCGGGCCACGGCGCGCTCCAGATTGCAGTCCTCTCCCGCTTTTATCTGTAGGTTTTGAGCATGCTATGTTGCGTCACGGTTTTATTGCAGACACAACAGCCTTTAAGACGTCTTTTGAAGTTGCGGTAAAGGAGTTCGACGTTGGGACCGGCATGCTTCTTTATGTCAAGTTCCAAAACTATGCATATACTCCAAGTGGTATCTTTACAACCCCCCTTGTAAAGCACACATAAACTGAAACTGGTCTCTTCCAGTTTTATTCGTCCGCATCAAGCCGACTGAGTTTTGCTTCAGAGGGATTCATAAGGAATGCAATCAATGCGGGAACATTTCTTACCCCGGGTCTGTGTACATGCTTGTCAGTGCTTGGGTGTGTTATTCTTTGGGTAATTGTCTGTATTTCTGTATAGCGCATTCGCTATAATTCTGGGTTTCGGCAAGCATGCGCATGTTTTTTCCTGCGTCACCTGTGAGATGGCTAGTTTCGGGAGCTCGCCTGCATTTGCGCAGTGATTCGAGCGCGATCGGTGCCACGTCGTGCTGGAGGAAGAAAGAAAAAGGAAAAGAAAAAAAAGAAGCCCTGCGTCGAAGAGAGTGTTTGCCCGAAAGTGTGAATATTAACTGTCAGTTATAAATGTCCAGAGAAAGCTGACAGTGTCCATGACAGGAACTTCAACAAAACGATAGGGAACAAAAGGACCATGGGAAGGGCAACTGTGTTTGTGTGCAGCATGCTGAAGTGTTGAAAAGAGGGGCTGCCGGCACTCCTGCTGGGCGCCTCCCGGTGTGTTTAAGGGACGTGTCCGGCCATGTTCGCCCCACACACACAGTACATATCCTGAGAGAAGGTTTGTTTCCTCAGGTATGTTGTAGGTGTGGATTGATGTGTGTCTTAACATGAAAAGACTTTAAACAGAATGGAATGGCTTGTTAGCTGCGTTTGGAAGTGGACCAGGAGAAAAATCATGTTTCCCCTCAAAACCGCGGAGCGGGTCTCGGAGGTTTTTGCGCCGGGGCTGGAGTGACAGAAAACACGCGTCCCAGGCAGTGAGGAGAGGAACTGCCCCGGTTCCTGCGGTCCGCGATCGAAGCGTCACCATCCCGAACGTAACGCAGAGGAGGAGTTGATATAAGATTATGACACTGCTGACTCACAGACGAATAACTTGTAAACAACTAGACACACTCATTCCTGAATATTTATTGTGCGTAATGTGGATATTTGGACGTTTCCAGCTCGCCAGCGTCCCACTGTACGATGACCAGACACTTGAAAAAACCCACAGTGGCTCTTTCCTGCCGTCTGTGTTTTCTAAGAAGTGTGACGCCATCATCGGGGGCTGTAAAGAGCTGGAGCTTTTCCAGAGTGAATGATTGTGGTGAGATGGCGACAGATAGTGAATGCCCACAGGTATTCCATCCATATTCATGAGGGACGCGCTTTGGCTCAACAAGTAAACACGCCCGAGCGGTTCAATTCGCACGCAAAGCCGCAGCGCGAGCTGCTAATTCGGACGATTATTTAATGTTCTGATAATTAAACATAAAAGCGTTGCGTGTCCGTCTGTGATTGCTCCTGCGTGTGCGTGGGCGTGTGTTTTGTTAGCCGGCTGTTACTCTATCCTTTACCCTTGCCGTCTCCTGACCTTCCACCAGCGCTCCCGCTCATTATTGTGTTGCTCTAATCTGGAGGGGACAGGACTGGGTGCAGAAGTGTATTTATCTTCCTGCACAAATAGGACCTCTTTCCGTCTGGTCCCTGCTCAGCTTGTTGTTGAAAGATAGTGAGCAGCGTAAAGCGAGCTTCAGTAATGTGCGTGCGCCTGTGTGTGTGTGTGTGTGTGTGCGTATGGGTGAACTGAGATGTGTCCCAGCTGGCCCGCAGACCAGCACGCTCACCATCACCTCACTGCAGCAAATGCAGACAAAAGACGAATACATCTCCCCTTGTGATATTGATACCCCTCAACTCCGGGGGGTGTTTTACCCTTAAATGAGAAAGCAGCATTCCTTTCGCAGAGCTCTGTTGTGCACGTGAGATCAGCGTTGCAGAAAGTCCCTTCGCCGAGAGCCCCGTAGCCCCGTTTCCGCTCCTCTTCTCCATCGCATCCATCGGGATTGTGTGTGCTTTTGCTCCGCATTGTCCAGGCATGTTTCTTTTCATTCCCCCTGTTGTCCTCACGACATTAGGCTTGCGAGCAGGCAGTTATCATGCTGCGAGTGGCCACGGGCCAGGAAAACCACTGTAGGCAAGCCAGAGTTACAAAACAACACAAAATGTACCGGGAAGTATGATACAACAGAACGATGGCTCGTCTTCAAAAAAGAAAAAAACGACTTTGACTTTGGTTTTGCGCAAGTTGAGACTAACCTGTCCTCCCCTGTGTTCACCCTCCATCCGAGCAAACATGCTTTGGTATTACATGAGTGCTGCGCGGCTTTTGGAGCACAATACACCGTTGGCTAAAACTCAACTATTAGATTTTTAGGCTAAAGCTTTGGTACCGCTCCTCCATCACTAAGCTGCTCATACTGGCGGTGGCTTGCCTATTTGGAGCTATTAAAGACTCAGCTCGCTTTGACCTCCTTCTTAGTACCGGGCCTGACAGTCTCTGGTGCGCTTTGGCGGTGGATTTAACCGCTTCTCGAGGGGTGGAGAGGTTTTCGTGGGCCTGTGCAGTCGTCTTGTCGCTCTGAGGTGACCCGACCGCGGTCCTGGCTTCCTGTCAGCCACGTCTGGCTCGCCAGAGGCCCAGTGTGGGGGCCCATCCCTGGCACTGTCAGCCGGGGCCACTCTCTTGCCCACTTATCAAGCATCACTCAATTTGAGAAACCGCCTTGATCTGGGCTTACGCCGCCAAAAGCATGATCTAAGCTCACACATGCGTCGTGGCCTGTTTTCCAGGAAAAGCCTACTTTGGTGGAAAACAAACAAAAGAGATAAGACGGACCCTTGATAAGCGCGAGCTCAGCCATGAGAGGCAAAAGCAGAAATGCAAATGATTTCGACAAAGAGGCTGGTTTCACTCTTGTGTGAAACTCCTCGCAGTGTCCTCATCGTGACATGTTTGTGCTGCTCTAAGAGCACATTCTGGAGATAAAGGACAAGTGCAGGGCGCAAAAGGAATTTGATTTGATGCGAAGAATGCAAAGCAGAGAGCGGATGCACGCATGTTTTTGGAGGGGGGTGGGTGGCTGCTGATAAGAGCACAACCTTCCCGTGTTTTCCCTCATGCGGATTTACATTTCTGCATTTCGGGGGGGTTAGATTTTTTTTAATTAATTTTTTCTAAGCGTGTCTGAAAAGTCGATTGATCGATTTATTTTCGCGGTAACTTATTTAAATCCAAATGTTTCTTTACTGGTACAGTCAGTGGCCGTTTGGGGAGTCGTTATTTATTTTTTTCTTTATCTTTCCTGAGATTAAGATAGCGAATAAACTGGTCGTATGTCCGAGTGTACGTGTGCAGACAATGAACCGATAACATTCACGGCCGTGCTCTGGGCCTTTTTCTCTCATAAGACTCGTGTGTTTAATGGACTTTGTAGAGCGCTATCCAAAGATGGCGTGTGACACACGGGTCTTACAAGTGTTGTGAGTTGGCCTTACAAGCGAAAAACGTGTGCGCAATGGAAAAAAACACACACAGGCGGCGGGCCGGGTGTGTTATTCTGTGATTCAGATGTGGTGTCTTAAAAAAAAAAGAAGTCCCTTCTGTAAATGAAGTACG
>CAEMYA010000028.1:5836392-5846430 GCA_903131615.1 Diplodus sargus
ATGTAATTGCTCTGACAAATAAACAACAACTGGAGAAAAGGGAAACTAAACAGAAAGCCAGCTCATAAAACGTCATTCAACTGGCAACGGACAGGACATTCATCATTATAGTCCCTGGTAAAGCCTTTGAAATCCGTGTAGCCGCCCTATTTTTTTTTTTGTGTTAAGTGAACACGGCTCTCAGCGCGGCTAATTAATGCCGCAGATTGGTAAGCGAACGGAAGTCTTTTGAAAGGTGGCTCTGGGAGATTGTCTCCAGACAAATTATGACAGACTTTTAATCTGAAAGTAATCTAGTGACGAAACTTTTGAAATCGCTGGTTTACCGAAGAGCTTCCAGGCTGTGTTGTGAATGCATATTTAGCTTGCCGGGCTGTCACAGTGAGTCAACTGCTTTACAAGCGGCCGCCGCGCGCTCACATTGAGTGACTTTAAGATACCAACAGAAATGGAAATTGAAATAATTTTGCTAAAAACGACATCCAGTGTATTGTTTGTCAATGGTTTGCCATCTTGTGCACAAATCCCTTTATATCGATGTCTCCGCCCTTCTCTCAGTATGTTGCTGTTCTTGTAAATGAATCAGCAGTATTATGTAAAATGCTGATTCATCATTTGTTGACCAATGGCAGTCGTCAGGTTTAAGATGGTGATTGATCTTGAAGGCGTCCACAGTCTACCTTTCAGGTGAATCGTGGAGAGATGTTCTCAGAGCGTTTCAGTGTTTTGGGGGAGTGGCTTGGAGGGAGGCTAGATTTTTTTTGGGATTGAATCCTCTTGCTGATTTTTTAATGTTACCATCCCTAACTTTAAAAACAAGGGCAAATGTGGGTTTTCGCAGGGGAAGCGTTTGCTCTGGGGGAGTCAGTGAGCGCCGCGCTGAGATCTGTAGAACTACTTACACATTAGAGGTAGTCATTTTACCGATGGTCAATGTAAAAAAACAGAAGTTCTTAGTGGAGCTTTTAGTTGTTAATCTGAATATTCTGTTGAAATTGGCCATAGAACTACCATAATAGTAACATCATTTTCAGTTGTTCGTCAGGATGCTGACACAATAGGCAAATGTTAAGGAAATGATCGTACACAGTATTTGCATGTAGCGTTTTGTGGCACAGTTGGGACATTCATCAGAACAATGATTAAAAATAAACCCGAGCGGCGAAGTTATTGACTCACTGTCGTCTTACTGAGGAAGACCAGGCTTCTTTAGGAAGTCTAATTTTTCTGATTTAAATAGGTTATCGCTCTCCGTTTACGACAAGTTCAAAAAGAGAGTGGATGAGCGAGTAACAGTGTACAAATACTGAAATGTAAAGTAAAAGGTGTCACTATCAGCTCTCATGATGAAGGTACAAATCCTCATTGAGTACTTGACTCAAGTTTATTAATTCAAATCTCTTCTTAAGAACTCACAACAGTCATTATTGCGAAAGAACAATGCAGCACAGAGAAAACTACAGTGTTCTGGCAAGGACTCAATCATGTTCCCTACAGCCGTTGCCAAAACTAATAAATGACATTGAAAACAAATGTTGTCCTACGTTTTGGGATGAAATAATGCCCTTAAATGATAGATTCTCTGGAGGTGATTGAAGCAGAGCTCAGTTCAACGTGTGAAGTGAAAGCTTCCGTTTCGTTTCGCTATTTCATTTGGGCGGTTTCGGCGCCGCAAGACGCGGTGCTGAGCAAAGATGTTCACACTCTGCTAATTACAGCCGTTATAGCCACGAGCAATTTAACATACGTAAACAGTAAGGTACTGAGTGACACTTGTGCACAACTTACACTCTTGTTTCAACTGTTGTCAGTAACCCAGTTTAATCCAGTTGTGTCTGAAATATTTTAATTTATTTACCATCACAAAATGAACTCTCTGGCTAATGGCAGTGTGTCCCATTGTAGTAAACTGCATGCATCATATGTAATGTGAGACAAAGACTGCAGCGCACAAACTATATAAGTTCTTGTACAAGGTAAAAACACAATATTTGAATGTCTTGAATATATTCCAGGATTAAACAAAAGAAATTTACAGTTCGAAGTGCAATATTGGACCACAACTGTGTTGTTTGAGCAATGCAAGAAAACATGGACAGTCTTGCCATCACTCACTGTGGTGTGAAATTTTGTAAATGGAGGCCAGTTTTGTGAGGAAATTTGAAAGATCTGTCCTCTTTTGGTCCAAATTCACCCTGCGAAGGCCTTTGTGGCTCTTTCTCTTGAGTTCTTTGGCTCTTGTGGAGTTGAAAAGTAGGTTTTTTTTCCTTGGGAGAAAATAACCGTCGACCTTCACTTCAATGTCCGTTTTGTTCGTCTTCCTCGCAGGGCCTACGTGACTGAACGGCGTAAACACAATGTATGGCATCCTAGTTTTCTCTAGACATGAAGAACTGAAAAATGTTAGCGTACTTGTTTTCGGCTCTTCAGAATTGCCACAGGGTCTTCTCCCGCGGTTTTGATGGTTTAACAACTGATGGCTCTTGGTTTAGATTCCCTGAAGTTTGGTTTAAATCAAGTATCGGTGATGGATTGTTTGTTTAAAAGTGATTAGAAACAGAAAGTGATAAAAATCCAAAGATCAATTTGCAACAAATGGTTCGATTGCTCTTTCTGAGACTTTTTTTGAGTCATCTTATATAAAAAGACAAGTTAACAACTTGTGAGTTAAATATCGACCCAGTGTTAAGTCAATAAAACACAGCTGGAATTGTACCAATAAGGCGTTTTGACACAGAGTTGGTGTAATTACTGTTGGCTAACTGCATCAACCCTTTGGCAGTTTTCTACCCATTGCTAGTTAGCCCAGTACACTGTAAAAAGTTAAGGAAACCTGTGCTGTATTGAACCTCCACTGGGTCAATTCATAACCCAGTATTTTTAAGTGTGCTGGTAAAAAGCTGACCAGTTGAAATGATTCACATTTTCTCACTCAGTGTCTTCATTTGCTTTTTACTGTTTCAGAGGAACATAAAACATTTTATGAATTGCAAAAGCAACACTATTAGTAGTTTGTGTACAGAGTTTAGTGAGAGGGAAGTGGAGCATTTTGAGTCATATATAAACAATGTGGCAGATAATTATTTGGTGGAAGTGTCTCGGGTTGTTGTGGGAGGCTGTTGAAATGATCTCCTCGAACAGATGTTGCATTGCAGTGACCAGTGCGCGGCGTCCGAAAAGAACCATTCCCACATGCAAAACCCATCGCTCTGGCTGTCTCGCCATGTAATTTGTCTTTGGACGGCATGCACCGAAGTGACATAACGCCGGAGTAATCAGGGATACTTTGTCTAGGAGGGAGAACACAAAGGCATGCCTCGGATTCCTTTTCTAAGCTCCTGGAAGTAAAACAGAAATGTTAACTCAATAACACGGCCAATGCATTGTTAATTCATCAGGTCACTTTGTTTTTGAAGCTCTCTCCGGGCCGAGGTCTCCAACTGTTACCCAAGGCATGAGCTGTTGACACGCCGGTTAGGCTTCTATTCTCAAATTTGGTTTTTATAGTCCATGTCTGCAGCTGCCCCTCCGCTTCAAAAAGAGAGAATCGGGCTGTTGTTGAGGCGAGGGTTTATCATCGCTGCCGGACACTTTTTTTCCACAGGTGTAATGGAAAAACAGATTTCTCTCCAAGAAGTCATTTTATTTCCAATGACAACGACTCCTGTCGGAAAACATTCATTGCGATTGGTCAAATTAAACGTGCCTTTCTGTCAAAGTCGACTTGATGTATTTTACTTAAGTTGTCCATCAATCTGTCCACTGTATGATGCTCTGTTTTTCGCATCTGTCATCTCGAGCGTGAGCAACGCCAGTATATCACCGACCAAGCTGTCGGAGTGGAAGTTTATGGACTATAGAGGCATTTGTTTTGTTGATTTATTTGGCTTAAGCAGATAAAAGAGCTGGAAAGGCATTCTTTACTTAACATGGACATGAGGACTAATCTCTGCGCAGCATAATGTCAAACATCTGTATCTCGGAGCGTCTGATGGACTGTGTCTTCATTAGAGCCGTAGATGCAGCAGACCTCTCCGGCACATCTGGCTCATCGGGGTTGATGAGAAGTGCAGTCCTGTGTTTCTGTAACTTTTCCAGGCAAGGACAAAGCTTGTTTAATTTGCTTGGCAAGGACGAACCTGTGTCCGAGGGAAGTGCTGGACATTTTTCTTTGTGGTGCAACTTCATTCCTGCTGCTCTCTAACTATGACTGACAAGGCTTTCCTCAGGCGTTGTGCTGAGTCCGAGTTGAGTTGAGTTTGGAAATCGTGCGCACATCCAGACCGGGGGCTTTTTCTCAGTCCGGTTCTGTTCCGTCCTGCGATACAGCGGTATACAAACGAGCTGCCTGTCAAGCGTTGCACATGTGCATATGCTATTCATCAGCTTGCCATGTTACAAAACAACTGATACGGAGTTGGTATTATTCCATTAGCTGGCGTAATGCGAAATTAGGAGGATCAGTCGACCGTAAGGCATTGTGCAGTCTGATCTTTATTTAACATCACGTCCAATGCACTACATTACATTTGTTAAATAACAGAAACTGTTTAACGAAGAACATCTGGAGCGTCAGGAGTCTCATGTTCAGTAGACGGCCTTGCTCGGGGCCATTGATAAACCCACACCGCCGGTCCGAAGCTGATTTTAAACTGCCGGTATACAGCGCGTGTTCGGCCTATATAATGTTATGACTTTCAGCAAAACCCACATTTATGCCTTGCTGCATAAATGAGGGTTTTATTGTTCCAAAAACCCTTTTGGGACAGTAAAATCTTGAACGAACTGCGGGAGCAATGGCAGCAAAAAGACCCATCACGAGAATAAGCTCATTAAGGTTACTAAGCACCCCGGTACAAAGGCACATCTGCCTCGTGTCAGAATCTTTGTCTTTATTTTCCGAACGCCACGAATATCACCAGCCACATTTTCCAAGCAGGAAGCTGTGCACAGATAAAAGTCCACTGTCTTACCAGCTACAGAGTAATTTTAGAAACAAATAGCTGCTATTGAACTAAGAATAGTTCCCTCTTTCCATTGATCTGCGCTGTTTGCGAGCTATTTTAAATGTGACATTTCACTATCTGTGATTCCAGTGGAAATTAGCTCAAAGTGTACATCAGACATACAGCTCTTTTAGCATACGTGGCGCTCAGTTTCCGGGGAGTAATCAAAGCCTTTTTGTTTTAAATCGGGATCATTCCAGACGCTTAAGTCTGAGCATCAATATAAGCGGGCAGAAAATATCAGCAAACGTCAAAGGTCTCAAGCTTACCGCACAAATTAAGATGATCGCATGAATAAAAATACATCAGTGCGCATCAGACCTTTTAAGTGAGACAAAAATCGACAAGGATGGATCATAGGAACCTCTCTCTATGCTGCGTCATCAGCATTATTAACCGAGGCGGTACCAAAGAGGTCCAGGGCTGGAGCTGAGAGTGGTGTCCTCTGGCCCCTTTCGAGGAGTATTAGTGCCAAGTGACCAGAGGTGGCAGAGCACACGGGGCAGGCTCTCAAGGTTCTTGGATGCCAAAGAAAGAGTTCTTTCAAACCAACATCTGCCAGGCTTACAGAGCTTACAGATAAACTGTGCACACACATTATCCCAAATCTTCACAACAGAGGAGTACACCGTTTTCAAGGCGACGGTACATGTTATCCTTATGACTTCCAGGTAAAATGTCAGATGAGACTTAAACACGACACGAAACTTTAAACAAACCCCATGATCCCACGCCGCGCCACAACATCGTCAAACCACCCTTTTGTGTTCATTGTTTTGATTGAGATACCGCATAAACTGTGCATTTAAGACAAGGAGCTGCTGTTTGTGTGTAAACGTTTACCGTATGTATGTACTCTTAAAGAGTACGGGAGCTAAAACAGAGCGTTTCAGACTTCACCATTAGCAAACCCAAAGTGAGAATGCTGTTTTTGAAGCAAACCCCGACTGCACCCCCCAGAAAATACATCACAACCTGGGATGAAATCGACAAAAAAAAAGGCAAAAAGAAAATGCAGCATCATTAAGGTTTTTCCTTCCTGCGCAGACACGTCGCCTTTACCAGGTCAGTGAAGTAGGACAGTCTCTCAAAAAAGAGGCCGACAGGGGATAATTTTGGTGCACCTCCTTAATTGGAGTCGTTACCTATGTAAACCTCACTCTGCCTGTCGCGCTTTGTTTGTCTCCATCGTGCCGTCATCCCTTCAGGAGGCGACGCGCAGCAAACATCTGCAGCTTGCTCGCAGGGGCCGCTCGGTTTAGCGCACGCATGAAATCGTGTGTGTGTTTGTGTGCAGGGGAGAGAGCGAGAGAGGGGGGCATCTTGGCCAGCCTCTGGTTGACCCCTGTTCACCCCTTCTCCTCTCGCCCCGCCCTGCATGAGTCCTCTCCTAAACATGTGCGCAGCTGTCAGCTGGCGAGTGTTTGCGCGAGTGTGTGTTGAGCGGGCACGTATGCGTGCGTCCGGACAAAAGATCACTTTTCAATATTTCAATTCCCTTCTCCTTTTTTTTGCATCTGAGGAGAAAGGTTGCGAGAAATTATGTATTTTTTGACACATGAGGCCGAGGTCAGAAGAATAGTGGTGGTTGTAAAAAGTGAGGTGATCTTCAGAATTTGCAAACTTGTGTTTTGAAAAAGTCCTGAAGCTCAAACGACAGAGTTACGACAAAAGTGTTTTTCTGTTTTTGGCTTTGTCGTCGCAAAAAGCCAGTTATCGTAGTGTTGAAGCGTTCTTTTCTTGTTTACTGATGGCCTCTAATTGCATGTGTTTTGTTTGTCGGATTGTGCGTGTATAAATATTGCTTCAGGTGTTTTCATAGCAGCAGCAGCAGCAGCAGCAGCAGCGGAGTGAAATTCTGCCTGTTTATTAGTCTTAGACAAAGTTGATAATATCTCTAGTGACAACATCTGGTGGTCACATGAGAGAGCTGTTGGCTGAGTCCGCGGAGATGATGACCGGCTCCGTTTCTGTCTCGCTGTTCCTACTAAAACAAAAAAAAACAAAAAAACAACACACAATCATAAAACCAACACTGCAATGATAAGTTTATGTCTGTGACGGTTAATAACACCCAGTTGTCTCTCTTTTCTCTCTCCCCCCCAGCTGCGGCTCCAAAGTTAAAACCGATGAGGAATCCAATAATCGTGGACGAGGGAAGCAAGCTCACAGTAAAGTGTGAGGCAACAGGGAACCCTCTGCCCACCTACAGATGGTTCAAAGATGGCAACGAGCTGAAGAAAAGCAAAAAAGTCCGAATAAGGAACAGCCAGTGAGTACAAGTCACCCAGTCACCCGTGTCCCGCAACAGGATGAAAAGAGACCGAGGGAAGGTTGCTTTTATCAACAGGATGTGCTGCTGCAGTTTGCTTTAAAGAAGCTGTAGAAGGAAATCAAAATCAATATCGATATAGTAAATTCAATAAAAAGCATAATTTGTGGGATGATACAGGGTTATTCCTTCATTGAAATGTCTAAGTATTCACTTTAATTGAAGTGGATTTAGGCACATTGAACTTTCTCAAATTAAAAAATCTGCAATCTCTCGACCCTAAATTCAGTTATCACTATCGTGTCACGGTTAACATTAAGAGTAAAACTGGCAAAAAACGCACAGTTCCTGACTTCCCTGTTCTGTCATGTTTTGGCTGTATTATCAGAGCTGGATACGAGACTCAAGATAGCACGTTTTGTCTCTCTCTGGTCTTGCTCAGCGTTCAGTGCACATCCCCCTCCCCCGGGCCTCGGCTATACATTAAGAGGACATTGTGCACATGAATGAGCTTTTTACACTTCATGGCACATCGAGTCATATTTGACCTTGTTTGCAGGTTGAGCTGTCCTGCCTAAGGTCTCAAAGACGACTCTTTAAAGTGGCCAATCTAGCTCGCTCTCAGCGGACAGCAACTAACCAGATGACGGCCTAAAGAAAGACGGATCACATGCGTGCGAAGCATAATCCGCAACATGTGAATTAATAAGACGCTTCTTGCCGTCAGTCACACATTTATCTTCGTCCATGTTTCTGCGTGCATGACGTCAAAGTCATGCACCAAGTTGTTTGTCCGAATCAAATACTTTTCCCCAGTCGGAAACTCATTTTTGTGATGATCCTGATACCAGAAGAATGTGTCGTATGCATCTCTTTTTATACAGCCATTGTCCTCCTCAGTGCATTCTCAGCAAACAGCTAGAATGAGTCTAAAGGTGCAAGAATAAGAATTTTAAAATGTGTTTTGCCGTTCTGTCAAAGACGTGCATTGTGTTGCAGAGATATCTACTTAGGCTAGCATGCTAACCCGCTAGCCCAGGCGTGTCCTGCCCTGTAACAGCACTCTGAGCTCCCAGTCAGGACCGCCACGGGCTGCTGACCGTAGTTTCCATTAGCCAGTTAGCTCAGTTAGCTGTGCAGCTAGCGGTAACAGCAACATGAGTGTGAATTCACAAGTTGCACCAAGAAGTAGATGCAGTTGTTTAGTTGTAAAAGTCTGCAGCTGTGAAACCAACAAGCCCCTTTTATGGAACAGTTGCTGTAACGCCTCTGCACTCGTGCTTTCTCAGTGTAAGCAGTTTTCCCTCATACTTGGCCCCAGAGTGAGCGAGCATGTATCCCTATCAAAGCAGAGCGTTGTTGCCATGCTGCTGCTTGCCCTGTTGTCTGCCTCTTTGTCTCCCATGTTTCCACTTGTTGCGTTTCCATGCTATTTCCTCCCTGCCCCGATTCCCCTGACTCAGCTGTGCGAGTGTTGTCTCCCACAGGAAAAACTCCAGAGTCCAGATCAACAGAGCAAAACTGGAGGATTCTGGGAATTACACATGTGTGGTGGAGAACCCGCTGGGAAAGGACAACTCCACTGGCACTGTTAACGTCCAAAGCAGTGAGTACGCCGACTCCTGAGCAGCAAGTGAAGCGGCACAGATGTGCATTGTTGTTGTCATGACTGTTCTTCTTCCAAATGAGAGATCAAAAGGGGGCCATCGCAAACAGGCATGTAACGCCGGTAACACGCATGAAGAACAACTGTCCACACATGTGGCCGCGGGGGCCTTTTAATCAGCGGAACAGCGCATTGTTCTCAGAGGTGGATGGAATTTAAATGCACTGTGCGGCGCGATGGCTCCGTCATTCACGGGCGATCTGCCGGGAGCCAGAAATCCCACGAATCTGCAGCGCGTGGTGCCTTTGACCGTCGCTCGCTCACAACAAAAGCAGCAGAAACATAGTAGAAGTTACAAAATCTTAAAAACATGCGCTCGACAGGATATGTAAAGTTGTAAAGAAGAAGGGGGGAAAAAAAAGGTGTCTAAACCCTTCGGATGATAGAATCTAACAGGCTCGTTCACCGGTGGTGGTGGTGGTGGTGGTGGTGTGTGTGTGCATTGCTGAGTTTCGCACAAGTACTGTAGCAGATGAAAGAGCTTCGATAACAGCTGCCTCCATTTGGCGGGGTGGTGAGTTTGTGTTTGTTCCGAGCGGTGCGGGTAGCGAGTGTGCGGCGGCTGTGGGTAGCTTGTTGTCTGAGTGGACGGAGCCGGGTTTTTTTTTAAAAAAAATAAGTAAATAAAATCAATGAAGGAGATACAACTCATGTATCTCCCGCCTCGATCTGCCTCGATCACAGAAGGACGCGATGCTATCTGGGTGCCGACTGCCAGGGAGGCGTGCGTCAGGTTCGTCTGGCACACATGAGTCAGCGCGATGGCACATTGAGTTCCGCGGGGCCGTTGTAGACGTTGAGGAGTTGCATGCATGACGACACATTCCCGGTGAACCCGAGTCTGAGCTGACTCGACTCGCGTGTTCACTGTTCTCTCGCTGCTTTCGGAGAATCAGCGAGATATAAAAGTAGCGTTCCTCACACACAGAAGACGTACCCTCATTCTCATCGCCGACCTTGACAGCGGGGTGAGCATACTGACGCGCGAGGTGCGGCTGGTAAGTAAAAGGGAGGTGCCGGAGTTCAGCCATCACTCAGTGTCCTTGTGTTCACTTTCAGGCAGCAATGATCACTCCCCCCCCCCCTTCTCTCTT
>CAEMYA010000028.1:5848506-5859764 GCA_903131615.1 Diplodus sargus
TTTTTCCCAACCTAGCATGCCGACACAGCTGAGAAACACACAGTCATTAGAAAACATCCGGACAGAGAGTGCGAGATCGTAGATTATAAAGTCAAAAGAGGAGCATCATTGTGAAGCGGGCAGCAGCAGAGCCAGTGTAGCACATGGCTGCCTGCCTGCTGTCTGTCCCGGTGAAGGCAGACTTTGGGAAACCATCACTCAGCTCCACCACTTGGTGAATACGGGCCACCACAAGCCCAGCAGCTCACACACACACAAACACACACGCGCACGCACTCACTCACAGCCACTGGTTTGACTCATTGTAGTTTGAGGTTGGGGTTTGGCTTTATCTCTGGGTTAATATTATTCTTTAAAGTCTTGATTTATTCGTTCTTTCTTTTCCTTAACTTAGGGCGAGTGGGGATCTTTTCTGCGCAAAAGCAAAATAAAAGCTCTCATTTGTATCGGCACTGTTGTGGATTTTTGGAAGAAGGCACATGCAGCTGGGTGTCATTGGGATTTTATCAGTACCTGTATCGATCCTGCTACTGCTTATTGGTCAATACTCTTATTGATACTACTGTCAAGACATGTGACTCAAGTCTTTCAGTCCAAGTCTCTTCTACCAGTCAAAGTCAAAGTCAGCTTTATTGTCAAGTGTGCTAATATGCATGACATACAGCACAGATGAAATTTCAGTCCTCTTGGACCCAGTGCAAAACGGCATGTAACAATAATATTAAAGCAGTCTTACCAGTGAAATAACCACAATCGAACAATGGATAAATATTTTTAGAAAAGCTCATTTATTTCTTCAGTGCATCCCTTGTGAAGTGTGACATGCTGACAGACAAAAAAACCCCAAAATAAAATAAAAAAAAACATGCACTGAATACATAAAAAATGAAATCAGAGTTGAGTCATCGTGTTTGAAGTCCAAGCTGAGTCACACGTCTTTCGCTTTCAAGTCATCGGGGCAGCGACTTGTGTCGACTTGAGTCCGAGTCACGGTGACTCAAGGCCACGTTTCCTGCTGCTCCCCATCCTTTGGTGCAAAAGATAAGTCGTGACATGAAAAGAAGTAAAAAAGAGGGCCCTGATGTCACTTTGGACAATAAAGATTATTGTTAAACTGTAAAACATCCTGCTTCTGTTATGTACATTGACTTTTTTGATAACCACATTTGAAGAATCGTTGCCAGAAATGTCAGTTTATATATTTCTTTGCATTTTAGAATCAGCCAGTGTATCGATTTTGGCATTTGTTTTACACCTTAATGTCGAAATCAGCCCCAGAAATCCAGGATCAGTCTGGCTCTCGCATTAACGACTATAAGCAATGCAAAAAGTAGTTATTTATGTTGTCGGGACAGCTCACTCTGAGGTCAGACTTTGTTCAGGCTGCCTGGTGATGATGTGAACACACTGGACTCCATCGTAATGAAGGATTGTAAATCTTTTTTTACGGACTTGACAACAGCTTTTTGACATACCTGCTGTTGTTTTACCTCACCTAGGAGTTTAAAAAAATGTTTGGCAAAATAAACATTCGAAAAAATGACAGACAGCAGCACAGTCCGATCAGGAGCTTGTCAAAATTTCAGTACTGACCAATCGGGTATCGCGATACCAATCAGCGATAGTACCAATCAGCGGTACTGGTCCTCGACACCCGTTACTTAATATATCGTAAATGGATTTCCTGCTCTACCAGTGCAGCATTTTTCATCAGCAAGTGTGAACATATACGTCTTCTGAGTCTGTATGCAAAGAACGAGGAGTTGCAGACAAACCCGACGCGTACCCTGAGGTGTGACCTAATACGCGTTGCCTCGCCAAAAAAGTGATCCATCACGAAGGAGTACGAGGAGGAGAGGAACCACTGGCCCTCGACACGTGAAGCGAAAACATGTAAGCCCCCTATAACTGATACGACACGTAACAGCCGGTCATCGCTCAGCCTGTGTCAATATTTGTGCGGCAGGACAAATGCGACATCCTTGCAACTCTGAACCGAGGTGTAGGCCGCCGGTGTGCAAGTCGCCTTGGGCGGCGAGGAAAAAAAAAAAAATATCCGACGCGTTCGAGGCTGAACCTGAACTCCGGGCGAATCCCCTCGTGCATTTTAAAGCGCGCAGTAACGCCGTGGCCTCGCGCCAGCCGCGCAGTTTGCCAGCGACGGTGAAAGATTGGACCTGCGCGGGGACTTTACTCATGTCTCTTTTTGTTTGACCGGGGGAAAGAGAAACGCACACTGTCAGCTGATCGAGTGCCAGTTGCTGTATAATTATTCAGCACAGATGGCGGGATGTTCTGCTGACTGGAATCTTTAAGGTTGCTCGTTGTCAGTGCTTCAGCCCCCTTCGTTCCCCGCTTCCCCTTCGCTGAGGCCGCTTTTTTTTTTGGAAGAAACGTGGCATCAATCAGGGGGAGCCATTTTGACATTCTTCTCTTAATCCGCAGTGTTTTATTGTTTGTGTTTTGCCAGCTTCGGCATTGCGACAGAATGCGTGACAGCGCGCAGCATGTGGCGAGAGCGTGTGTCTCCTGGTGGTCTGGTTATTATATCGCGTGTCCCTTTAGCGGTTTTCTGGAACAATCGCTGCCTTTTTTCAGAGCGGTGTTTTCCGCCTCGTGCCCAACCCCCAGTGTAGAGGGACCAGGGACCATTTGTTGTCCATTTGGTCTGACCTCTACCCTGTAATCAGTCTGGCATGGTAAGACCTGCTGGCCTTCTGCAGAACGGTGTAGTATATCATCGACTGTTTTCTATAAGGCCAGTGTGAAGGAGCAACACTAGTCAAAGTTTGCTTGGCTCCACGTGGCTTCAGATTAAGGCCTCCCATTATCCTACAGGCTGCTGTGTTGTGATAAGCGCTTGTGAGGCAGCCATGTGTCTGCAGGCTGCAGGTCACATCCTTGGGGGGTGCTGTGCGCAGCTCCGCTGAGAGAGTGTGTGAGCGTCCAGGAATGTGTTGATGGAAATCACAGCTGAACATATGATTGCTCCAACCTCAGCCTCAGTCATGCTGGGGCCCACCAGCAACAATTTCGCGCATGCACGCACGCAGGCAGGCAGACAGGCAGGCAGGCCCACACACACACACACACACGTGCACTTGCAGATGCGCACATACCTTTGCATGCTTTCTCGCTCCCCCGTCCCGAAAGTCGAACGCGGTCCCTTCCGTCACGCAAGTACCGCTTAACTAACTTCAAATGGCCTCGTGGCTTTTTACAACTAAATGGACGAAACTGCGCTCGAGCGTCTCCGCAACATCGCGGGATGTCATCCAGGGGAGATCTCGGCGGCTGTCGACTCCAACATCTCACGTAGGTTGTTTTTAGTTTTAAGTATGTCGGTCCATCTCATCCCACACATGCTGAATCGGATTTTAGGCCAGTGCAAGAATCTAAATTTCTCTAATTTATTCAATTATCAATCAAAAGTGATTAGTTGATGCATCCCTTTAAAGACGAGCCCCCATGTTCAACAAAAAAGCAGCAAAAGTGACCTCTTGGATGCCTGTGTGACAGATAAAACATGATGTGTGCCCTCTGGGGTGCCCTGCCAGTTAAGTATAAATGTTTGATGACTTTCTGTGTGCTGGTGCCCCACCACATACAGCTTTTTTTTTTACCCATGCCCCTCAAACACCCTGGAGTCTACCACTGAATACAATAATCAAGAAGTTACTATGAAGTTCAAAGAATTTGGCGATATCACTCTACCTAGGGACCCTAATTGTGCTAGGGAATGATGAATCTGAATATTTGGCACAAATTAAGCACAGTAAAAGCAAATGTGTTACACTCCGGGTGTCCTGGGCCTGAATCTTGAGCAAAAAGAGATTGAAATATACATTTTTAGGATCATCTAAAGTCAGTCAGTTACGCCGTGATTATTCTTTTCATGAGTTCAGTGAAAAAAAAGCTTTTAGAGGCCTGATTGTCACCGGTCAGAGAGGTGAAATGATGCTTAATGCTGCGTCATAGTCATGTTTGCTGCAGATATTCGGGGGACGCGCAAGAGGAAAAAGCACCAGCATGTGTTGTGACAAACTCTGACATGCTTTGGACTGGAAGGCCGTTACTCCTCTGTTTTTCCCCGGTAATGTTAACTGCTTCACTGAGAGCCCTTACACAAATAAACCTCCATCTCTTTCTGTCTAATTCCAGTAAGTGTTCATATCTGTCCCACGTAAGTGAAACATCACAGTAAGTACTACTTTGAACCAGATAAACAACAACTTCCTGTGATCCTTCTATGTCTCTGTCCGGTAAGAGTAGTAAAAACAAAACTTACTCCCCCCCTCACTACGCAAGCGACAAGATAAACTCATCGCTAATGACGCTAAAGGATATGAGTTGTGGTCGCGGCTGAATGTGGAGTATCTGTACACCAGTCGATTGTATTGATTGGTGTGGGTAAGCAGCAGCAGCAGCAGCAGAGGCAGCCGTGTCTGAGAGGAGCAGGGCTCCACATCTGCCAAGTGTTCTGTATTTATGGCCCACTGGAGAACAGCTTGTCGAGTTCTGTGGATCAAGCCGCTGTGCTATTAGTCATGCCCACTTTTTCAAAATTATCCTCAGTCCCGGAGTCCGGACAGGCATTCCACCAAGGTGGTCGGCCGGTCGCACCGACATCTCAGGTCTATTCAGTTGGTTTAGAGCACCAAAAAAGGCCTTTCCTGTGTGGAGCACAGAGGATGCCATGATCTAAAAGTAGCAGTGAAGAAAGTATTCAGGTTGTTTTATTTGTAAGATGGTTCATTTTTGGAGTCTCACTCCCGCTGATGTTTTTGGTCTGTAGCCAGCCCGATCTACCTTCTTAGAGCGTTGGGATGAGATTCCACAATCAACCTCCTTACAAATCCTTTACCTTAAAGTGAAAGTACTACTACCACACTGTAAAAATAGTCTGTTAGAAGAAAATGTTACTTAAGTGAAAATCAGGAAAGCGTACTGAAAGTATTTAAAGTGCCCAATGCAGAAAAATGGCCCCTGTGACTATTGTGTTATTATATATCACATCATAAGATTATTAGCATTTGTGAATTAATACAAAAGCAGGATTTTACTGTTGCAATCATACTTCAACAGTTATCCAATAATTGAGATAAGATATACTTTCTTGCAAGTTACACAAAGCTAAAGTACAGTATTTCCCTCCCAAATGTAGTAAAGTAGAAGTAGGAAGTGGCCAAAAAAAGTAAAAGATATTAATCGGATTTGTACTTAAGTACACTTCTTGACTTGGCACAGAGATACTGCTGATTGCAGCGTGGACGCTCTGGTTTATAGATGACGCTGAACATGTGCCAGTGTTGAAACAAATTTGACGCTGATCTCGGCTTTTGGATACAAAACTTTCATTCATTCGTCCCCCCACAGCCCTTTACTCTTCCGTAGTGTTAATAAGAGCTGTCAGGCACATTTACATAAGGCTTCATCCCAGAGATACAGTACGTACCGTATCTTTAAAAAGTCTGAGTCTTTGGTGCTCTAACCTTGTTGAAATAAAAGATTAAGAAGAGGTGTAAATGAACCTCAACCAACATGAGTAACTCAACCAACACTGACCGCAGACAGAAAACAGTTTGAGATTCGATCGATTCACTATTTTCACCGCCCTGTTATTTATGCCGTCTGACGTCGCCTCTTACCTCACGACAGCTGGAGCGTGTCACAGCTTAGACCTTGTTTTGAAGCTCTCCCACGATAATGTTTAGCTGCAGAGGCAGTCATAGAATCGTCACTTCGCCCACGCTCGCACGTTGTTTTTTGTTTACTGTCGGGGCCCTCTCTGTATTAGTGGGCAGCATCCGGGACAGCGGGAAGCTCCAGAGTAAATGGAAGAGTTGATGTCATGAGCGGATGAACACCCACAGCATCGTAAGCACACATCATGCAGTCGTGCGAGCGCCGCCGAGCCGCCGGGGGGCCACGGGCGCGTGACGCTACCGAGGGGCCCAGTGTATACAGGACTGAGGGGGGGAATCATGGGAATGGTAAATCAAATGGAAACACTGAATCATGATGAATATCAAGTAACTCGATAGGTTAGAGGTTTGTTTCCTGCTTGTAAGGCCTGCTAGGGCTGCGTGTCCTGGCTTCTCCGTTAGCGTCTCGTTTTACAAAAGTGTTCTAAGCATGAAGCACGGGCTTGTGTGAAGTTGTGTAATCAATTAATCACCTGAATGCCCTGGTTCCCAGCCTGGGTGTCCTGACAACTCATCTCCAAAGCAAGGGGGGGTCTACTTTTCTTCGGGATCCAACCCTGGGGCCCTCAGCTGCAGTCAAATGTCAGGTATCGAACACACAACACACAAGTCAGCTCGCAAATACTATATGTCAGTAATTCATCACCTTTTCTGACCAGAGCTATGCAACCTGCTGACTTTGACACATATGTGTCAATGTGTTATTGAAGCAGCAGCAGCTGGATCGTCATTACTGGGGGGGGGGAGAGAGAAAAAAATATGAAAAACAAACGCTTTTCTCATAGCGTCATTATGTTTGTGTTTGCTCTGCTGATTCGCTTTAATCCCCGTCAATCCCGGCCCGATAAGCAGGGCGCCCTCGATCAGATCTTTGCAAAACAAAAAAACAAACATGACTAAGTTATCTGAAAAATCACCCCCACATCTCACTTCTTGGGATGTCCAGTAATCTCACGGTGTTCTGCGGGACAGTTAAGCCCTCAGTGTGAATGAGCGAGGATATTGCTATGTGTGTGGAAGGAAGCAGCTGTTACACTTGAAGAGCTGAGTGATGTGAGCAGGAGGTGACATGAGGTTTTTTTTTTTTAGGTTTTTTTTTTCTGCTCCGTGCAGGGGCTTTTGTTAACTCTTGCAGGGTTCNCTCGACGACTCCAACTTAACTGAGACTTCATTTAATAGCACAATAAAACATTTCCCTTTTTTCGGGCCCCTCCCTCAGCCGTCCTGGTGGTCTCTTCCCCCGATGGTGACCCCCAGCTGTGGGTGACTGTGCGGGATTTTTTTTTAACAAGAACTAACAAGAATCTGTTTGCTAATACTTTCAAAGGAGAGAGATATTGCCTGAAAATGATTCATTGGCATCCTTCAAGGCTTGCCCGCACTGAGTCAGTAATAATTTGCAGTTACTTGTGAGTTCAGTGAGCAGAGGCAGGTCTGTGAAACTAGTAAACCATTGTTCGCTCACATCAAACAGAGATCCCTGCTCCTCCTATTACTTAGCATCTTTCAGAAATTGGACGTGGGCGATTCCTGGTGTCTTCACACTTCTGTCAAGGGGTTTTCTTTGAGGAACATGTACTTACCATTCCATTGCTTAAAGCTCAGGGGGAGCGCAGTACTGTAGTTTGGTTGCCACAGCTGTCTCTCGTCCCAAAACCTCCCATTACTCCATCGCGCCGCTTCCTTTTGGCCGGCGGTTTTGCAACTGTGTTTCGTCGCATCGCGTCTGCTGGGGGTGACTAAGTTTCTTTCCTGGGGATTCTAGCGTGAGGGCAGGTTTCGGGTGGGGGCGGGGGGTTACGGACAGCGCCATGGAAGCCATTTAACACTCACTTTAATCACCGATACACTCGCAGTGAACTCATCCTTTTAGTATACAGAGGGCCGGCAGCCTAACAAAACAGGCAGCGCTCCATTGCCCGTTTTTCAGGATGTACAGCCAGTGTGGGTGGTGTGTGTGTGTGTGCGCGCGCGTGTGTGTGTGTACATGAGTGAAGAAGGGCTGCAGCGCGCACACACACACACACACTCACACAGACACACACACGAGCGCAGACTGTGTGCTTTTTGGCTTTCGGAGAAAGAGCAGAGGGAAAACCTTTAGTCCTAGCAGCTGGCCACTACTGTAGCTGTGAGCACAAGACCCAAATATGGAGCTGTGGTATATGTCTTCTGTATCTGGTGCGCGGTTAAAACGTCTGCCCTTCCTCAGAAATGAGGGCCAGCTGTTGAAGATTGAAGGACAAAAGAGAGATGCGGGGAGCCTCCAAATTTTGTCCTTAGAAAGTGAGAATCATCGTCTGGAATACTTGCTGTTATACTGACATACACTCTAGCTTTTTGGCATTATGTGCCTAAAAAGGTTTTTGGAGGTAGCCAAAGTGGTGGACTCAGGGTGTCTGAGGAGCCAGGGGCGAAAAAGAAGAAAAAAAAGGGCACCACATGTTTGCAAAGGCAGGCACCAGTGCACAGAAAGTCGTGGTATATTTAGAGTGAAGAGAGGGTGCTTCGCCTTTTTGTCCACTGGAAGGGCACCCTAGAGGGTGTTCTTTCAAACACAGGGGCACCTCCTGCAGTCTCTCAGTGTAAAAGTCCTCTCCAAAGCTCTCACTGCCGAAAAAAAGGTCCTTCTCTTTCGATGCCGTTGACAAATCTGAGTTTGACGTAGGCACTCTGCCATTACCGCGGTGGCGTCTAACATGGTAACCCGAATGTAGCACTGTAATGTGTGTGAATGTCCAAGAGGCTCTGCAGAACCAGTCACTTGTTGAAATGAAAGGTTAAAATCGGGCAGAACTGTCAATGAAATCCGGCCGCATGGGCGTCTTTTCTGGCCTCCGCTGTTCTCTGCTGCTCGCACAACAATCCGAGAGTTTGGAAGAAAAAATGAATAAACAAAAGTAAAAGTTTATTAGGATAAATTGTAATGCTTCAAACAGTAAATTGAGCAGCTTGCCGACAAAATAGCTGACCAGCCGTCCCGCGTATTTTTTGCTAACTTGGCGCTGCGCTTCCTGGAAGAAAATTCTACTCCTTCTTCTGATTAGTTTGAAAATCATAAACTAGACTAAACTGATTTCCTCCAGGGTTTCATCAGCTTCTTCTCACAGCTCCTTTCACATCCGGACTGCGGAGGTCGAACAAAGTCTGTGTCGCAACCATCATGCGCATCGAAATGTAAGTGAGGGAGCTATCTCCCGCTCGCTTCGTCGAGCTCGAGCAAAGGTCCTGCTCGATGGCCAGCAGATACTGCAGGAGCGGAGCGGTGGTGTTTTCACAGTCGGGCCACAGATGTGCTCCTCTGACTTTTACCACCGGAGTTGCTGTCTGTCAGGCAAGTTTAGACAAAAGATGGCCCAAGGTTGAGCTGCTCTGAAGTGGTTAGGTCCTGGCAACATGTGGTGGATTTTCCCTTTCACACAAAAGCCCAATCCCAATAAACTTTGCACAATTAGCCCTAACCCCTCCATTTTGCGCATTCGTGCCTAGGGGCAGGGTGTCCTGATTCATGGGCAAGCGGAGGCTAACACTGAACAAAGCAAAGTTGCTGCTCCTCTAATATCAGTGTCGACCGGAAGGGTGGGAGCACAGGTTGCTAATGTTAGCCTGTGAAGCGCTTGCGAGTGGCCAGGGAAGAAGCAGTGCATTTTGTTAATAGATGACCGGCGATCAGATAACTGGCAAAGGGCACCATGATAATACCAGGATTACCGACTACCGATGACAAATGAAGGTCTTGAAGGGTCGTCCCATTTCTTCGGGGGCAGTCTTGAGACTACACGTAACATCTGTTCCGAGGGGTAGGTGTGCAATTCACAATGGAATCGAGCCCAAGTCATTCATCGGTATTGATTCTTTTCCAACTGATCGCTCGTTCACGCAAGAGTACATTTTTGCCCCCTTGTGTGACCATAGTGGCCATAGTTGAGAAAGATGCACGGGCGAGGACGCAGGAAATAGACCTTTCTCAGGTCAGAGCGGGGGAAAATAGATAGCAACAGGCATCCTCGGGACGCCACGCTGAGCCCGAGCTTAGAACAGCCCCGTCTGGAGCTGCGCCGCGGAAAACACCATGTGTCACTTTGTTGCCAACTGCACACATTCTGGTGCCCGCCAGCGGTCATACCAACGCCCGCTCGCGCACACCCGCACCAATACCGGAGCCCTGCCTGAGTGCGCTCCGCTCCTCTACGCTGTGCGTGAGCAGCTGTTGTGCAATCACACACACTGGGCTGCTCTTTGATTTCGGTTCAGCGCAGAGACGATTGAGGCAGGCAAGACCAGGCATATCAGCTATGTGACTGAAAAATGGTAATAGGAGACAAGAATATAAAAGAAGACACACTGGTTGTGGCGGTGGCAGTGTTGCTGGAGAGTGGGTGGTAGATTAATGTTCCTGGCAGGCTCCATTTTGTTCATTTCTAAACATTCCTGTTTCATACTGAAGGTGTTTGAATTGTGGATCATTTCCTATTGAAAAAAAAGCTTTAAGTGCTCTCCCATTCACAATGGGTCCTACCTACAGTAAACAGCAATTTAATTCCTGCTCTGGGTATTTGTCATGAAATCTCTTCTGCTCGCTTTGAACTCTGTTCAAATTACTAGAAGACACAGATGCCGGCTATTGCCATTGATTGGGTGTGCCTATACTGTCTGTGTGGAAGTAGGTGCGTGCTTGTTTTTTGTTGGCTTTGGCAAGCTGGAATATTTTCCAACTTAAGATCCTGTCGACAAACCGTCTTTTCTCAACCCTCCTCTTCCCCAGATTGCTCCCGTATCCATCCCTTTTTTCTTTTTTTGGCCTCTCGTTTGTTTCTGTTTTTTTTTTCTTCTTCTTCTTCTTCTTCTCCTCCTTTGTTTCTTTCATCCCTGCTACATTTGTCCGGACTTGAGCTCCTGTCAAAATATGTTGTGGCTCTAAATCTGAGAATGAAAACATGGATTGCGTGTAATTGACAACATTCAAATAAGAAAGTATCAATCTTTCAGGCGTATGAAAGGAAACGTTTACACGGAGCAGATCCTCCTTGGAGCCATGCGATGTGCGTCCAGATCTTTGTCTTACTTTTTCTTATTGGTGCAGTTTGTCTCCAGCTCCACAGTCTTCCACCTAACCCGAACCCTGCAGGACTTTAATGCCACTATTCAACGCCACTATTCCCACAACGTAAATACAGCATAAGTATAATTTTCTTTTCATTCACGCATGCACCGTCCAAACCATCCTCGCACACCCTCTGTCACCACATCAGTCCCAGCCGCCTGCAGCTCTGCATTGAACCGAAACCGCGCTCTCCAATTTAGTCTCTTTGTTCCCTCGCCTTATCTGCTTATCTTATTTATTCCCTCCGTGTGAAATCGCAGAGCCCAGACAGAACCGCGGCGGAGGAACACGAGTGTTGCAAGAACGCATGCAACATGAATTGGGCTCTCGCGTAGAGATAAAAGATCTCGGTCCCAGCTGTAACAGGAGACATGTCAGGCATTCCCTGCCAGGAGTCGGGAGGTGAGGGGAGGGAGGAAGGGAGGGAGGTAGGGAGGGAGGAAGGGAGG
>CAEMYA010000028.1:5888031-5929600 GCA_903131615.1 Diplodus sargus
CCCCACCCACCCACCACCCTGCCCTCCTCCCAACTTAAACATGCACACTTCCGAGCAACGTCAGATAAGCATCCGAATAGTGTCTCCTCCTCCGATAGTACCGTGTACTGCTTTGTCTTGTTGACGGATCTGGTCATTTACAATGCAAATGATGACGACTTTAAAAGAGTGAACCAGACAATTTAAGCCCCCCCCCCAGTCCTCCACTGAAGGTAAATATTTAAAAGGTAATTCAAGACATGTCAAACCCATTGAAAGTGACTCAGCGCGAGAGAGCTTTTGGTTCGATTCAACTCCTCGGTTGAAAAGAAAAAAAGACAAAAAAAAGTCGAATGCTGAATTGTCAGATGGTTTTTAAAAGAAAAATGCCTAAAAAAAGGATTGATCTGCAATTCTAACTGCTATGTGGTGAATGCACAGTGGTATTGTTCTAGGGAAGTAAAAAAAAAAAAAGGGTCTTTGGTCACACCTCACTTGCAGATGTTTCATTGAGTTTTCTCACCTCTGGGTCTAATTTTGTATGTCTGAAAAATGCAAAAGAAGACAGTGCTCCTCTAGTTTTAAATGTGATACACCCCCCTTCACCTTGCCAGTCCTCTCACCCCAAAATCGAGATTGCTACCAGGGCACGTCCTGCCAGTCTCTTCTGTTTAATTTTATGAGCCCACCCCCCTCCCCCTGAAAACACCCGACCCCCCCACCCCTCGCTTGAAAAATGTTTGAACACCTCTCTTCTGCATGTCCTTGTGGTCACGGTTAGATGGGTGCATGGTAAAAAAAAAAAAAGCAGCAGACAATTCTTTTTTTTTTTTTTTTCCAGTCGGTGAAAGTGTATTTCATTTAACATTCAGCAATAAAAAAGAACCTTTCCCCCCCATGTCATTCCCTGAAATATGCTAGAAATAAAAAAAAAGAGAAAAAAACTGCGAGATTGTCATAGATTGTAAAATAAAAATGAAAAATGAATCCACCTGTTCATATGAGAAAATAAATCTTTATTCATATCAATTTTTACGATGTAGTTATTTCTGCACAAAAAAAAAGGCTTTTCGCTCTTGCATTGTTTGATTCACCTTTTGATCTTCATGCCAGAACATAAAAAAAATAAAAAATAAAAATTCTGAGGGGGTTTTATAGACGAAACAAAGCTGTTTCACATGCCACAGCTCATACAGTGCCAGACACGAACGCACGTATAAACACACACGCCCTGCCTGAGAGCTGTCTGAAGGAGAAGGAAAAACACAACAGGTACAGGGCTGTCCTCAAATAATAATAATAAAAAGACCTGACAATAATTGACTTTCTTAATAAGTTCAAAACTTTATTGTTCCTCCAACGTTATTGTACCTCGGATGGATGTAATTGTGCAGAAGGGTGTCTTGAATGACCAATTGACAGTCAGCTGATTTGAGTGTGAGCAGTCCTCATATAAGACTCACTTTGTCCTCCACATATATATTCAATAACAATAATCTTTATGATGTAAGAAACACAGGTCAATATATCATGTGACATTTTATCTTTAATTTCTATTTTTATCATTTACATGTATTTCTAATGTTGTCGCATTGGCATGGATTGGCCACTAGATGGCGGCGCAACAGCAAGATTGTATCATTTATTAGACACGAGCACACAACAGTGGTGGTTTATGGGAAGAGGTGCCAACATTTACTTTGACTCTTGAATGCAGTTCAGGATCCAAAGCATCCGTCGTAGCAAATGTGGAACATCAAAAATCCTTCCAGTTTGAAACGCACCTCGGGATCAAGAGCCTGTGACAGGGAAGCAGTGGCTGAAACATACAGTGACTAAAAGTAATACTTGAGTAAGAGTAAAGATATCGTGTTAAAATATTACTTTGGTGAATGTGAAGGTCAATCATACAAATAGTACTTGAGTTAAGGTCTTAAAGTATTTCATATTAAATGTACTTAAGTGTCAAAAGTCGATCACACATATATTCACATGTAGCCTATGTGTATACTGTATACTATAGGACGATCCATTATCGGCCTGGCCAATTGTAAGTGTAGAAATACTCTATTACATGTAAAAGGTTCTGCATTAAACATCACCATCTTTCAGAAAATAAAGTATTTGCATCAAAACATATAGAAAGTACTGAAAGTAAAAGTACTCGTTATGCAGAATGACCTCAGTTCATCCTATATATTATATATTAACTGGATTGTGATTATCGATGCATTCATGAGAACAGCCCTTTAATGTAAAAGCTGATGGACAAGGAGCTAATTTGAACTACTTTTTCACCTGTCTGATCTGTAATAAAACATCATAATGTATGAGTTGGTTTTCATTTTGTGCTAAAGGTGAAACAGACAACTTTCCACCTCCTCCAGGTGTTATTATTGTTGGCGACAAACGGATCGTTTCCATGTTTTTCCCAGCGTTGCACATAACAACAGCACAGAACAAAACGTGAGTTTATTCAATCATTTATTCTTTAGTCGAAATGGAGGAAAGGTTGACCTTCCTTTGTCCACGTGCCCATGTAGTGGACAAAGTTGTGTAAAGATAACGAGGTTTAACGGGGACCGGTGTAAACGCAGATGGTTTCATTACGCTATAGCCTTTAAACGGTGCAATCAACATTTAGTTCATCATGGTACATTGAAGCATAAAACTTGTCAATGCACAGTTTAGTATAAACTTAATATCATGTTATCAAATGAACATAGTGACATTAAAACTATACCATATTTGCCTCAGAGTGTACAGGAGTAGAAGTATAAAGCAGCGCAAAATGGAAATATTTAACACTCAGTATGATAGTAACCAGTATGTGTTGGTGTTGTCATTCATTTACAGCATCTGCAGTCAATCTACTGACCACCTGAAGATTATAGACACTGTACAGTTTAGCGTATCAAATGTATCCAATACAATTTTATTTAAAAAAAAATAAAACTCTTTTGGTTTCCTGTGGTGGAGACAATGGTAAAAAGGCTCAGTGACCACAACTCAGACTGTGATGCACTTCTGCCAAGCGTGACTCAGCGCACGGACGTCTTTCTCACAGCTTTCGTCGTGTGCTCAAACGTAAGTGTAATTCAGCAGCAAATTAATAATTTATACCTCACTATGTCTATCCAAAGTAAAACTTAAAAAAAGGTCCTGCAGACAGTGGCCAGACTGTCTGTGAGACTCCAGAGTTTAATCTTTAAAGACTGAGCATCATCTTGACGTGACACCACACGCTGTCTCGCCCCGAGTTAAAATGTTAAGTAAAATTTAAGCTGGAGGTGTACTTTCGGATTTAATACCTCATCCTGTGTGTGGATGCTTGGAAAAAAAAAAAAACATCATGTAAAATCAGGTAGGTTGACACATTGTTGGATTTATCCCAGACGCATTAAAATGCAGATGCTTTTGCTGTGTTTAAATCTAAATCCTTGATTTCTCGCTCCTTCATCTGACAATGACTCAGCCCATTTTAACGGGACCAGCTTGTTGATAGATCATTCTGAGAAGCTGGGTGCATTGAACAGTAAAGAAAATAGAGAAAATATAGCCAGTCACACTTGAATATATGCTGATTTTAATGAAAATACATTATTCCTCACAAATACAAGGTTTCATATAAAGTAATAAGAAGTTATAAAAACACCAGTGTAAGCGTCGCCTTTTAATCTTCAAAAAAAAAAGGCCTTTTATATAGGATCCTTTTATCACCACAGATATTTAATATATAAAACAGAATTGTGACATAAGTCCTCACAGCTACTGTATAGCAGATAAATCTCAGTCTGATTGTTTGCAGCTATTCATTTTCACTGTATTGACCTGTGCAGAAAAAAAAATAACATTGCAACTCCATTTGTCCAGCAGTCATAAAACACAACAGGCACCTTATGGAAATCAAATATACAAACAGGCCAGAGAAAAAAAAAAAAGCAGTACCCACTCTACTTCCATTAACAACGTCAGCAGAAACAAACAGGCGCCCTCAGGCAGCCTGCTTCAGGAGGTTAGCCTGCGTGTCCTGCAAGCTGATTGCTTCCTTTGGTGCCTTTTTGGGGCCTCTTCCAGATCCCCTGTGTTTTGAATAGAAAAAAGGATAAATCAGTTTCTGTATCTTTATTTTTCTTTTCGGTGATGACGATCGACTCCATGAGAGCAGATGAACGCAACAAATCTCGACTCCTACAGGTTCGGACTTACCTGTCCTCCACGTCTTGTATCGTGTCAGGTAGGGGTGAGCCGAGCGTCTCCGGAAGAAATATCGCAGCCACTCCGCTGAGAATGGGAGCCCCACCGTAGATTAAACCTGGTAGCCAAGGAATCTGGTCCCCCGTGAGAAGCACCATGGGGGCCACCATGGCTCCGACGCGAGCCATCATGGATACCCAGCCCATGCCATTCTGACTGAGAGAGCAGTAAAGTTCAATTACAAACAGACACACTGTAACTACGCTTCTTTAAATCAGCAGTTGTAGTAGATATTACTCATTATTATTATTCACATGAAGGTTATCATTGAACATTTCTAGGATATGTTTCACATTACAGTCAGATTACATGTATATGATAGCTAAGGGGGAAGCCAAAATGTGATCTTTTTCTAACTCTAACCGAGTGTTTTTGTTGTGCCTTAACCAGACCATAGACACAAAGCCTTGTTGGAGCAACAACACTGAAGATGAACCGACTAAAACTTTTGCAACGTACAGAAATGTAAAGTTTCAGCACATCCATGGGTTTACAGAAATGATTACAACATTTATGCCACTGCCGAAAGTAGGAGTCCGGAGATAAACCATGCTTATGAAGCAAAACCCTTCAGGCGTTTTGGGTATGACAGCAGTTTGGGTAAGAATGACAGCTGTTTTGAAGACGTGACAAACCAAGCTTATGTACCGACACGGTCACTGAGTACATGGTGATCCCTCACTGCTCAGGAGGGCTACGCTCACTCTGTTAATCTTTATCTGCCCACCTCCCCTCTGACTTGAACTCGCTTTGCTGCCATAAAACGTGTCAGTAAAATAAACACCAAACCAACAGAACACACACCACACAACTTATTTTTTTCTTTTTAAAGGGTTTCTGCGTTGAAATAATCAAGATTAAACTGCAGATCTCTAGAACTGGCAGCCTAATGTGAGACCTATTTCTATATCATGGATGAAGCTGACATGCATGTTTGGCCCTGTTCTGAAGCAACCTCTCCAATTGTTCTTTAACGAAATAGAAATTTAAGGCTAACATGAGTCCAGAGACACTTTCATCTGGTTCATTAAACAAATGAACGGAACCTAATTGCACAATAAAAAGTTTAACAATTAAAAATGTCCAAAAGTTGAAATTCCACACTTGTTGCCGGGTGAGACTTACCGAATGATGGTCGGGTACAACTCTCCGGAGTAAAGGTAGCAGCAGTTGAAGGAGGCGGCGAGACAACCTTTACCCCACACAGCCAGACAGGTGCGCACAGTCTGTTTATCTACACATGTGAAGTGGAACATGCAATCAGATCACTGTTTCGTTTCTCTTGTGTAACGCTCGCCCTTGCGCGCACGTGTTCTGACGTACCGTACGGCACCAGCAGGTTGATCAGGATGGTGACCCCCGCGATGATGAGGGCGCCGCACTGCGACGGCCGCCGTCCGATGAAGCTCATAGACACCGTGATGAGAACTTTAGCGGGGATGTCGACAGCGCCGAAGATCACTTGGATCAAGTAGATGTCCACGCCGAACTTCTGCAGATCCATCGCAAGACCGTAGTAGGCGAAGCTGGTCGACAACCTGAGAAATCGCACATTTCGTCTCTCAAGTTCCATAAAATGCGCTTAAGAATTGTTTTTTCTTCAACAAGAGCAGGATATCTACCAGACAGCGCTGAGGCAGACCGTCATAGACCTCATTGTGGGCGTGCGGAACAGATCCAGGACAGAGTAGGAACCCTTGGAACCTGACATCTCCTTCTTCATGGACTCCTGCACCATCTGTAGAGAAAGTTCTCTTGATCCCAATTGTTTTTTTTTTGTAAACACAGACAGCAATATAACAGAAAAGAACAAAACACTTCATCTTACTTTCAAGTCGATTTTTTCGCCCTCTTCACGCCGCCCATTAAAGTTGGCCACGCTTTTAAGGTTTGTGATGGCCTGCTCTGACTTATTACTCAGGACGAGCCATCTTGAGGATTCATGGAACCACCTGCGCAAGACATCCGTAGTTAACAGCGATAAACTGTACCCTCGCAACTTTCAAACATCGATTGCTAGTTCTGGCCGCAACCCTCGCTTATATTTGCTCATTCATTACTCGGCATCTCACCATGCAACGAGGAAGAAGACGTAGAAGGGCAAAGACACGGCCAGGGTCAACCACCTCCAGTCCCGGACGAAGTAAGCTATGACCGCCAGGAGCAGCTGCCCCAACGTGTAACAGTAACCTGTTATCGTCCCCACCACTGTCCGCACACGAGTGGGGATCCACTCCACAACTACAAGTGAAAGAAAAAGACATATTTCATTTGTTGCCCAGTTCTGGCCTTTCTGAGATTTCAGCGTATCGAGACATTTATCTTGTGTCACAATATAGAAATATTGTTATTTTAGGGCCATATCGCTCAACCTTCGTACTGAAGTGAACATACATGCTATAAAATATCATGACATCTTTGACCGAATGTACCTATATATCAACATTGTGACACTATTGCGTATTTCACAACATTATGAAACTTTTTTTACCTTAAAACAACAGCTTCAAAATCATGTTGATGGTACAGTGTCTTGTAATAGAGCGAATGGTGTGTCTGTCACTTGTTTCTGCGCTGTGTAACTTCAGTGACAGGGTAGGATCACAGCATTACATACATGTTTGCTTCAACATACAGGTGTTCAACACATAACATTGCTATGATGTAAAGAGTTTCGATTGTATTTGGGGGGCATCAAGGTGCACAAGATGCCAATTTCTACATAATGTTGCTTTAAAATAACAAAGCAAAGGGCTTTTTATTAGGCTATGTTGCTGCACATCTGCTGATAATCTCCTCAAAATCCATCCATCCATCCATTGTCTGTAACTGCTTTATCCCTTTTATGGGGTCGCGGGGCAAGGGCAGGGTACTCCCCGGACAAGACGCCAGTTCATCGCAGGGCCCTCACGGATTGCAGAGACTGCCATGCAAGGTGCCAACTGCACATCAGGAGCAATTTAGGGCTCAGTATCTTGCTCAAGGACACTTCGACATGCAACTCAGCTCAGTCTGGAGCTGGGATTGGAACCAGCAACCTTCCGATCACTAGCCGTCCTGCTCTACGAGCTGAGCTCCAGCCGCCCCTCTGCTCAAAATGAATTGTCATATTTTTTTGATCGGATACCCAGATATCCGACAATATTGCCCGTCACAAAATATGAATACAGTGAGATTTTTGATAAGTAATCAGTAGTTATGTGGATATAATGCCTGAGTGGGTAACGACAAATGTTGGAATATGTAGAACAGTCCAGGCACAACACTGACTTTATATAGAAATTGGCATTTTGTGTGATATGGCGTCCCCCACAGCTGAATCTCAGGTCCGTAACAATTTGTCAGACATAATATAGGTGCGTACCACAAACAAAACTCGTTATGCCATAATGATATTACTTCACTGAAGTGACACAGGATGGAAACAAGTGATGGGGGCACTGAGACAGAGACACCGTTCAGCCTATCACAAGACATTGTGCCATCAACATGACTTAGAAGATGTTATTTTAAGGTTAGGAAAAAGTTGCATATTGTTGCTTTAAAATCAAGTGCAGAAAACACACGAAAATCAAACATGATAAATACCCATGATCGTGATTAAGACATAATATCAGTGTATTGCCCAGACAACCGGAGCACACTGATTGTTCTCCATCTCCTTTGCTATCTTACTGAGGGAGAAGGTGTTGAGCCCCAGGCCGGACAGAGCCATGCCGCAGCCAAAGCGGAACAGGCAATAGAGATAGAAGGAGTTGGAGAAGGCGGCGCATGTTCCTGACACCGCCATCAGCAGGTTGGAGAAGAGCAGGAGGATGCGTCGGCCGTACCTACGAGTCGGGCAGATTTTTTGCACAGTGTGAGGTCACTGAGGTCAAACTACATCCCATCACTTGACTCGAGTAAGTTAGAATTCTCCGAGCAATGCTGCATTTAAGTTTAACGGATGAATAAACACATGTGAGCCATTGCAAAAAAAAACAAAAAAAACACAGTAACTGTTAAAAATGGGTGGATGAGATTAAAGTTACTTGTCTGAGAGGCCTCCAAAGACAAGAGCTCCCACAAGCACGCCCCCCATGTAGACGGTTTGTCCCATTTGCTTCAGAGAGCGTAAATCGCACACCAAATCCCACTGACAAAAAAAACAAAACAAGCATGCCAAAGATTTACCACACATGACAAGGCAACATGTCAAGATAACTGAACAAAAAAAAAAGGCACACAGCCCCCTACGTCGGATATGATGGTGGAGCTCCTCTCGGTCATGTTGAAGGACCATCCGTCTGTGCATTCCTGCAGATCAGCATCCAGACCCTCCATGGTGACGCCCTGCTCCCCTGAGCCGACGCTCCCGTTTTGAACCAGGAGGTGCCATTGCGGGGTCACGTAACGCTGGCACCTCTGAGGCCTCCCCGCCTGGTCCACCGGCACCGTGATGAGCAGCGTTTCCTCTGGGCTCAGCTGGGACTGAGAGAGGTTTTTGTGCGCGCTGCAGTAGTGGTGAGGCACCGAGGCCACAAAGTTCTGCAGCAGGTTGTGGCTGGCCATCATCAAGACGGGTATGCAGAGGAGGGTCACATGCAAGATCTGGAAGCGTCCCGTGGCTCCCACCAGCTCGAGCAGGTCACCAAATGCCATCGCTGTGTGTACGACCGGGCTCAATGTTATGGCACAGTAGATCCTTTTGTCGGTAGGTTAGGCTATACTTGAGTGTGCAAGAAAGCACTATGTTGTAGCACCTATTGTAAGCAATCAGGGAAAAACATCAGCTGCAAGGAACTTAATCAAACGTGTCAATACATCTGAAATGGATCACACTCACCTTCTGAATCAGTCGTCTCACTTCATCACATAAAATATCCACAGAATGAAACAAGGAGAGGGTAGCATCTTCATTAAAAAAACAGCCAACACATAATACCCCTCAAATCAAAAAAATTCCCCAGCCAAAGTGTTCCAGAGAGTCCTTAAAAAATCAAAGAAAAAAAAAGGGGGGGAGTGAAAAGTCGTCTTGTCGCTGCAGTGCGTTAAAAGTGAATAATCGGCTCTCAAATTCCTATGGCTCTTTCTGAACTTTGGATTATCGGAAGTGCAATGTAACCTCTCGAGGTATTAGCAGCTCCTTCACTGAGGTAGAGTGCTGAGTCCTTGCTGTGCAGGAACAGGGTCTGGGTGAAAGTGTTTCAGTACAAGTGAGCTTCAGCATCAAGAGCACCACCAAGCTCAGCTCTTTTTCCTCCTTGAAATGCACTCCCTGCCCCCTTATTGGTTACTTAACATGAGAGAAGGGGCGATAAAGTGTGTGTCAGTGTGTGTGTGTGTGTGTGTGTGTGTGTGTGTTTCAACATGTTTGCACATGTGAGGTCAGCCGCACTAATCTGGTCTGAGGCTGTGTGTTTTGTTGTCAGATTCTTTAACAGTGTCCTTATTTATTTGCAGTTTTTTCATAAGTCAGCGTAGGGTCGGCTGGTTTATGGGACCAAGGCTATCAGCAGCGACCAAATAAGAAAAGGGAAAATCAGTGATTGTGTGTTTGACAAAAACTTGCAAAACTGGCCGCCTCGTGTTATAAAACAGAAAATGTCTGTCAATAAGTGACCATCCCATCATCCACAGCTGCAGGTGACTCTGACCTAGTCAAGTTGCGCCGACTGACAGTTATAAGACAGCACCACATCGCAATCATTCCTATTTTATTATTTGTATTGTGCTTTACTGAGTGCTGTGTAGCTAAAAATCTGAGACACTTCTGCCCCGTTTTTGTGTCCCGGTGATTAGTTTTGAGGAATGTGTGCACTTGTGTAATAATCAGCATGAGATGTCAGGCTGAATGAAGCTGCAGGTGCACCAAAGCAAAACAATCAACTCTCAGCTTTTTCAGCTGTGGGACTCTGACAGGGGAAAATATCTGTCCTTTTGATTTCCTCTCTCTTCGGGGGTGTTTTGTGGCTTGAGCCCCTAAAAGTAAGGGTATTTCGCAGACACATGTGGAAAAAACTTCATGGAAATCCTAGAAGATACAAAACAAAAGTCGCACACAGACTTCAAACAGTGAAGTAGCGGCTCAGGGGTTGGACTCCATAGATGGATCAGCCAAACAGGCTTTCAGAGGGTGAAACCGTGTATCTGTAAGATGATGACTGGGATGATTCTCTGATATTTGTACATACAAGAGAAAATGTTCCCCTCTCCTTGTATCTAAAGTGATGGCAGAGCTACAGACAAACCGAAGAAGCCACAGTGTTTTAAAGGAGACGTGTTTGGCTTATTTTCAGGTTCAGAATTTTTCTTTGGTTACTACTGGATTAGCTTATTCAACTTTAATGTTAAAAAAAGGAAATCAATTTCTATCACTGCATTCCCCCTCTGTCTGAAACACTCTGTTTTAGCTCCTGTCTCTTTAAGGCCCCCTGGTCTGCTCTTATTGGTCAGCTCACACATGCCTGAGTCAGCTCCAGCTTCCAGTGAGCTTCACTTCTACAGATAAACCGAAGAAGTCACAGCGTTTTAAAGGAGACATATTGGGCTTATTTTCAGGTTCAGAATTGTATCTTTGGTTACTACTGGATAAGCTAATTGAACTTTAATGTTAACAACAGAAATCAGTTTCTGTCACTGAATTCCCCGTCTGTCTGAAACACTCTGTTTTAGCTCCTGTCTCTTTAAGGCCCCCCGGTCTGCTCTTATTGGTCAGCTCCAGCTTCCAGTGAGCTTCACTTCTACTGTGATTCTACCCTGTCAACTGTCCAGACTTGTTCAATGGGAATTCCACAAGGTTCTATATTAGGCCCTTTACTTTTCAGCTTATATATTAATGATTTACCACATTGTTGAAAAAGAGCCAGATGCCAAATGAATGCGGACGACACCGTGGTATTTGCGTCTGCAAAAACTCCTCAGTTGGCAGCCAAAACTATATCAGAAAAGATGTCTGGTGTATCCCAGTGGCTCAGAAACAATCATTTGACTTTAAATTATAAAAAGACAGTGTCAATGTGCTTTTCAATTAAAAGAAAAGCCAACGAAAATTCCAGAGTAAAGATTGATGAGATAGAAATAGATCAAGTAGATGAGTTCAAATGTTTAGGTGTTATTCTAGATTTTCAGCTTAAATTAATAGACAGAACAGTAGAATTAGAACTAGGGGTGCAACGAGCGGAAATTGAAGAATAGCGAAACACAAAACCATATTCGGACAGTCATCTTTTGCTGTAATAGGCACCAAACTGTGGAATACATTACCATCAGAAATTAAAACACTGACAGGTTGTTAACACGTAAACAATGTAACAATGCAAGTAAAACAATGGCTGAAACTGAATAAACTCTATGAACATTGACCCGCACATGTGTGCGCACACACGCATTAATCGTTGTTGTTGTTGTCCTTATGTCTACTGTATTTGATGTGTTCTGTATTCTTATTCGTGTGTAACTTCTAGTAAAGGCAGGGACAGGGGTTGCAAATTAGTCTTGACAAGAAACCTGTATGCATGGCATCTATTACATATTTTATATGAAACAATGTACAATGAAAATGTCCCTGCTCAATAAACTTCTAAATGAAATAAATACAAATACATTTTAAAAAATATGGGCATAAAATTATGCAAATGTGTAACAGGGTGACGCAGCTTGATGTCAAGAAGTCAGATAATTTATATATATAAATACATACATCTTATTTCTGTTTGATAATGCAGATTCATTTTAATTTTAGAAAAAAAAGGAGAGTTAATGACAGCTAGTTGTTGGCCAGCACCCAGTGGGGGATGGAATTTTTCCATCCTGGATTCACCTCCCCAGTATATCGCAGTAAACACAGCCACCAGTGTCTGCAGTATTAATGTAGTTTTTCTTATCCAGCAGGTTGTTGGAGTGTTTGAGTAACACCACCGCGTCTGGTGTCCTCTTCAAGTTGCTCTTGAGAAAATGTCATGTAGTTGTCCCCTCCAAAGGTGATATTTGATTTTTTTCCCCAGTGCAGATCAAAACTTTGGCTCATCACATCTCATATGTACTTAGAGTCCCTCTGCTGCAAGCAAACACATAGTAACCTCCCAGATGGCGTGTTCATATTTTATTAAATTTTCATGGCTTACCTAAGCTTAACTTATCATTACCTTCAACCCAAAAATTCGAAACAGGGCTATACAAAATTGCCTTGAAATAATACCACAATATTTTGATACATGGTACAAATTTCGAAATCTCCTCAAATACATTTCACCGGCTGACGATCACAATATTTTTGACCGTGTACCTCTATATCAATATGGCAACAATATTGGAGGGATGGCTATGGAAATGTTAACAAAATATTGACACACTGAAACAGCACTCAAGATAATCCACAGACTTTCTTTCATGTAGGAACAATTTTTTTCCTACCAAACTTCAACGGCCAACAGTGTCATGGACAGTGCAGGATGCAAACGTGAATGGCGTCCTCCCCGGCTGAACTGTAACGTTAACTAGACCAGTCAGCTTTGTTAGCCGCCCTGTATTTGTGTGTGGGTTCATGCTTAACTTCGCTGTGATGATACGGTTCTGTATGCGGCCATGGTCCGGTTCCTACATAAAACTGCTCACAACAATGTTGTTTTTCAAATGTGTTTTTTCGGTGCTTCTATCAGCACAAATCCAGTGCCGTCTACTTCCGTCGTATTCAAGAGATCACAGACATGTCTACAGCCAATATCCAAAACAATCGAGATGGATGTGGCTTAGAGGAAAAATGTGTGCTTTTTTTTATTTTGAGGTGAACTGTCCCTTTAAAGGTTTGCTCTGCCTCTGCAGTTGTCTGAGGCTGTTGCGTGTGTGATGCATGTTTGAACTTTAAACCAGTTAAACCCAGTGACAGACCCTCCAGAGTTATCTTGCCATATACAGCACCCCATAAAAACCTAACTTTGAACAATGCACTCGCAGAAAACAGCGGTAACATATTATACATTCTCTTGCTTCATGTCTCTCGCTCTGTTAATAGTTACAAACACAGCGATCAGGTAGCAGCACAGGTCCAAAAGTCTGAGCCCAATACCAGGAACTGTTTGTGTTGTTTATTTTTATCCAAAAAGTTTTACTGAAGATGCATTTTATGGCATTTGTTACAGTTCCATCATTTACACGTCAGTGTTTGATATCATGTATTTTAATACAACGTGCCTCTTATTAGGCAAGGCAAGTTTATTTGTATAGCACAATTCAGACACAAGGCAACTCAAAGTGCTCAAATGACATTAAAAGAATTGCATTTAAAAACAATTGAAATTTTATTTAACCCTCTTGGTCAGTTTGATGTCCGTGCCCTCTTTAACAGCTCATAAAACATTTATGTTTTATCACCATGATACTAAATTAATTTGACTGATTCCATGAGCTTGTAAACATGTTAACTGATCACATGTAGCTGTGTACAGAAAAGGACAACTTCCTTCTCTTTGGTCTCTCTTTCGAACATGGGGGCACCAGGCTGGACTGGCATAACTCAAAAAAACATAAAATATGTCTGTATATAATAATAATAATAATAATAATAATAATAATAATAATAATAATAATAAAAAATAATAATAATAATAATCATAATAATAACAACAACAACAACAACAACAACAACAACAGTAATACACTTTGTTTGTATTGCACTTTTTGAACAAAAAATTTACTAAGTCTACAGAAAGGAAGCATGCAACAATTAATGGAAAATAGAATGGAACATTGTTTATATATATATACAATGTTCCATTTTATTTTCCATTAATTGTTGCATATATAACCACTGAAGAAAACCAGAAATGGGTTCCAGAGCTGGACACAAAGACAGACATCTATTTGTCTGGCCATATGTGATCGTCCTCCTACCTCTGGTCACAACAGCTCCTCCACCAGGCAACTCAAAGAACTTCATTTTTCAATTAACACATGAATGAGTGGGTTTCAGTCACTGGCCATATTTCAGGATTCCACACTGGCAGCTCTAAGTCTTTAAGTGTTCACAAACAATACTGTATGTCAGATATATTCTCAAAACATATTTTTTCAGCCATGATTATTATCTTATCTGATATTTTTGCCATTTTGCGATAATCGGAATCAGTGTTCTTTTCAATCCCATTTCCAATAAATGTAACACATTTAAAAATGCATTACTTCGGCTCTAACGCCGTTTGCAATGTGGATAGGATCTATCAATATCTGTCAATATTCATTGTGATGTCAAGTATTATTTGCCTCCAAACTGTTGCAGAAAATGGAAACACTTTAGAGCATTTATTTCAAAATTGGAACTGCGGTTAGAGTGCTTGAGTAAATGTCCTTGTTACAATCCATCACTGCATGTCAGGCAGCAGTTTTCATTCATAAGGCAACACAATTGGCTTTAATGTGACCCAATACCCAATATTTATTTACAGTACAGTGCGGCACTGCCTCTGACTGCATCACCAATATGGCGGATAAGAGCGCTGTCCTCACTGACACAGTGCTAAACTCCTGATTGAGTCAGGTCTCGTGTAGGTGTTGTCATCCGGGAGCACCAGCCTTATCAAGCTCTCTTATCCCCCTTATTTGTATTGGTTGGTGTTGCCCCATTTAACTCTGCTCTACATTGACGGATGATTTAACTTGTTACCTATTAGAACTTCGTGTCTCTGCTGATAGGGGTTCAGAGAACGGGAAAGCACATTTGTGTCAGTCCCTTTCACTGACATCCGGACAATGAAATAGATTGACATCTGGCTTTCAGGGACGTTGATGTTCAGATTCGTCACTCTTGTCGATCTGCTGACTCAGTCACAGAATTTCCACTTGTTGAATGCTGCTAATTTCACAACATTGAAAAGTTTGATGACACAATACAACAAAAAGCCCATGTTTAACATATATCACTTACAAATGATGAGGGATGCACTGCACGCTAACATGCAGGATCAACCCCAATAGCGAGCCCTGCTTCACCTTTACCAGAGCTCCTTCATCTGAAACTAGAATCAGTGTTCGTGAAAGAATTTGTACATGTATTCAACCAGGTTAGTCCCATTGAGATCCAAAGAGACATAGCAGCCAAGATGGCAGCGACACAGACTTGCAATAGATATTTCTCTTTCATGTGCATGTGTGTGCTCTCTGAACACCTCCCCTTCCCTTTCTCACCCGCAGCCCACACACAGCAGCGCACAAAACACGTTGCATTGTTAGATGATGAGACTTTTATGCCTGGTTTGATATTCTATTATTCACAATACGCAAATAGACTTTCAACATGTTGTTTCTGCCCGACTGATGCAGGGGCATCCGCATATAGGGGAGGGACTCGGAGAGAAGCTCGTGAGTGCCTAGTCTCAACATTCAGAAATTGTAGTGTAGAAGAAGATATAACTCCGGTGAACTACGTTGTGCCCTTTTTCACCACTGCAATAGTAATCTAAGTAAAACTAAAATGTAATGTTTTTTCCCAGGAAGCCTATTATTCAATTGTGGAAACTGTGTATGGAGCCTTTGCAGATCTACTCAGTCTTGAGAGTCTTCATTATTTTTCCTTCCACAAAATGTGTTTGTTCATTGCAGACCACGTGTTGTCCACTGTGAGACACAAATACCAGTGTGAAACTGTATCTTACGCATGCTGAAGGTTTTCTGCTGTGTTTTTGTGATAGATCTTGAATGTACAGCTGATTTAAATGACGCTCTGAAGAGTCACAGTGGGTGAAGTTCGCTGTCCTCACACTCGTACTCGTCGTTGCCAGCTGAAGGTGAATAACACTCTGTGACCTACATGCGCTTGCAAACATTGGCTGTGTTTGGATAACACTGTCATCAAGTGAACCTTGGATTTGATGTCATTTTTGTATTGATTCTCCACATTATGATGCTTCAATGAATTATTCAATGAAATTCCTGGTTTTCCCAGAAAGAAGAAAAGGGAACGGCTGGAAAAAGAGACTGTTTTCTCAGACAAATTTTATTCAGAATGGATCTGAGTGGAAATACAAGAGTTTATACTGTTGAATAAAAAAAAAATATGATGGATAAGTTCTGAAACCCCAACACAAAGTGCTAAAATCCACGTTATGTTTTATTTGACCAGTTTTATTACACCATGAATGTGCAGGTATGAACAATAAAGAAACTTATCCAGTCCAGGAGTTTGTGTGAGACTCCGTGTCATCATGCGGGAAGCATTTCATGCTAATCCCTTTGGATGTGGGTTTTTTCAGGGGGCTTTAAGCAGACGCGCCGTATCTACCATGAGAAGGCGTTCGTGCATTGTTACGAGTGGGAAAAGATTGAGGGGCCATGTGGACCATTTAGGGCTTGTCGTCAGGGGCGGGAAGCTTCTCGAGTGTGGGCTCCATGCCCCAGATCTCACGAGCATACTGGGCAATGGTGCGGTCGCTGGAGAACTTGCCACATCCAGCAATGTTGTAGATCACCTTCTTGGTCCATTCCTTGGGGTTCTGATGTAGGAATGAAAGTGATTGGTGTGATCAGTGATTCTTCAGATTTAGCTTTAGCTCTGAGCCTCCATTCTTTAGTGGTCAGACTCACGGTGAACACAAACTACTTAAAGTCACTTTATAAATGCATTATTGAAAAAAATCCTTTACAACATACCTTGTAAAGAGCATTGACTTTCTCCTGGCATTTGATATAGTCTTCATAGTCAGCAAAGACCTTAAATCTGTGCAGGAAAGAATTCAATACAATGTGAATGAAGGTGTGTATTATTACGAGTACTGAATGTTGGTGTTTATGCAACTGTGAGTTGTTTTGTTTTTTCCTTTTCTTTATTTTGCAATAGCAAGTTTAAACACGTCCTTTTTGGCATGCATGCATGTGTGTGTGTGTGTGTTTGTGTGCATGCGTGCGCCTCGGGCTGCGAATGTTAGATGTGTCTTTACCTGTCATGATGCATCAGCATGTTGACAATTTCTTTAAACAGGTCATGCTGCTTTGGGCTAAAGAAGCCTCCAGCAATCTGGTCAATAGCCTGCTTCAGCTCGGGCAGGCGGTTGTAGTACTCATGAGCGTGGTATCTGAGCAGGACCGGGAAAAAAAACAAACAACGTGCGCATTCAGAGAAACAGAAGTACAGGCTTGTTGCTGTGGTAACCATCCTGTTAATGAAGTGGTGGTGATCAATGCCTAAACAGAGGCAGCAGCAGGTTCCACAGGGCGGCACCTTTAAGTGTAGACAACATCAGCCTTGGTGGACAAAACACTTGAGTCTAGTGAAAGCTGCAGGATTGTTAGAACACATGGAGCTGACTGAAAAAGTCTTGACAGTTGGACTGTCATGGAGGCATTTCACCAACACATTATGACATAATATACGGCAGTTGCACAAATACAAACACGAGGAAGAACCTCGTTCCAGCTCCTTTTGATGCCGCCATGTAGGATTATGTAACGATCCATTTCTTTTGAATAAATATTGGGACTTAAATGATGCTGAAAATATAAATAAACATTTGGACGGATCATTACCCCCTCACGTCCATTGCATCGACATCTTCCACCCTCATGCCAAAGATGAAGAGGTTGTCCTCGCCGGCCTCCTCGGCCATCTCAACATTGGCTCCATCCATGGTACCGATGGTGAGAGCGCCGTTCAGCATAAACTTCATGTTGCCGGTGCCAGAGGCCTCAGTCCCAGCTGTGGAGATCTGCTGTGACAGGTCTGCTGCGGGGATGGCTGAAAAATGACACAGAGTGTTGATGACTCTAATAAGCATTTTGGGTTGGCGTTTTTTATCAACAAATCCTGGCCAGGGACATCTGCAAATGAGCAAATCAGCTGGGTGATGAGGATTAGAGCAGATAGAAAAATGAGAGAGGAAAACTGGAATAGAGGGCAACGATTTGGTAATTACCTCTCTCTGCCAGTGTGACTCTGTAGTTCTCCAAAAAGATGACTTTGAGGCGGTCTCCGACCACGGGATCGTTGTTGACCACCTCGCCAATGGCCGTGATCAGACGGATAATCATCTTGGCGGTGTGGTATCCAGGAGCAGCCTGCGCGAAAGACAAGCTTTGAGGAATTTGTATTAAAGGAGACCTGTTACACTTTTTCAGTTTTGTCCTTTCCTTCAGTGGTCTATTGTGCATGTAAAAGGTCTTGAAAGTTGAAAATGTAAACAAAAAAGCACGTAAACATATCCTAGTAGTGACTCAAAATCAAATTATGAAAAGAAAAAAATATATGTTTCCTTTAAACTACAAACCTTTCCTCCAATCATCACAGTTCTTGGAGTCCACTGCTTGTTGGGCTCCTTCTTGATGCCTGGCAGAGATATTAACAGTTTACAGGACTGAGGGGTTCGGCAAAGTCTTTAAAAAACCACAACGTCTGAAGCAAATGTGCGCGGCAGGAGATTTTAAGCGCGTCGACTCACGGTTGTAGTAGGTGATGATGTGCAGACAGTTGAGCAGCTGTCTCTTGTACTCGTGGATTCTCTTGACTTGGATGTCGAACATGGAGTTGGGGTTGATCTTCACCTTGTAGTGCTCCTCCAAGTGCACGGCAAACTTCAGCTTGTTCTCCTGCGTTATCGAAACATCAGCTTTGTCACGTGAAGGACAACTATTTCAAGGCACGTACTCGTACTCTTCATTGAGCTAAAGAATTTTATAATGGCGCAGTCAGACACAAGGGAGACAAACACAACATCTGCACAAGTGTCAAAGAAAACAAGCTCCTTGACTGGTAACTGCAGTTGCAGAGGCTGTTACTGGAAGCTGTGACATTGATTACCGCAGGCTTGAAAATAGCCTGATTATATGTGCTACACACCACAGGAACAATCAGTGTATGATCTCCTGAAAAGGCACAGATTGCTTGGTGTGGAATATGTGCAACTCTCTCCAGGGGTTTGTGCTGTTGAGCAGATGTAGCAGCTGTATTTGCATAACCAGTAATAAAGTGCAACTACTTATTCACAAGTATCTTTTTATCTTTCAGCGCGAAGTGTTAATTCCGTCAAGCCGAGAAAACACAAATAAATTCATCACCTGCTTCACTTTGGCAATATCGCGAATGAACGCGTCGTCGTTCACAAATTTGCGGAGCTTCTGCAGCTGGTCGAGGTCACGGATGTAGTCCTCACCAATTCTCTGTTGACAAAAAATTGAGAAAAAGTCAATAAAAGGGAATTTTTTCAGCCGGCGGCGTCGCTCAAATGGAATGTGCGCGTTTGAACAGGGCTAACCTCGGCGATGACCTCAGCCAGCCCGGGGTTGCACATGACCAGCCAGCGGCGAGGAGTGATGCCGTTGGTCTTGTTCTGGAACTTGTGAGGCTCCATTTCGTAGAAGTCCTTGAAACTGCAGGCAAAGGGAAGCATCGCATATAGCAGAACACACAAAGGATGCAGATGTGGAAATCATACAGGCTGGGGGATTTACAATACTAATACATAATAACACATGCATGTTCTGTAATTTACCCCTTTTACAGGCACATTAGTGTCTATTTTAGGGACATACATAGTTGCTTTCAGGATGTCGGAGTGGATCTGGGCCACACCGTTGACAGCATGGGACCCGACGATGCACAAATGGGCCATGTTGATCCTCTTCTGTCCGCCCTCCTCAATGAGGGACATGCGGCGCATGCGGTCATGGTCACCAGGAAACTTTGCAGCAACTCTCTGCAAAATTAAAATGCATATAAGACAAAAAGGTTAGATTTTCCCTGGTGAATCATAGATTTGAATCTTTATGCATTTTAAAGTAGGTCAATGCAGCTATTGTAAAACAATATTAAAGGTGCAACATGTAAGAATTTTGCTCAAAACATAAAAACCGACAAAAGTATTAAGAAATTAAAGTTTTTGCATAATGACCTCTATTTTGTTGCAGAGATAGCTACTGAAGTTAGCATGATAACCAGCTAGCCTTGGCCCATCCACTAGTGGTGTAAACACCAGCACTCCTGTGGCGCTTCCAATCTAGACCACTACATGCACAGCTAACCGAGCTAACTATGCAGCAACAGCTGGCAGCAGTTAGCCTGTACTCTTGTGACACGATGGCCCCTGGTTGATTTGAGTACGGCCTCAACAGCTGGCCAATTCTTACACATTGCACCTTTAAATGAGCGATAATAAGACAATTTTCACTGAAGTTCTGTGCATTTACAGTGCAGGTCTGGTTAAGCTGCAGCTCATAAAACCTGCCTGTCACTTCATGTCAGGTATATTTCACCTTCCTGAGCCTTGTAATTTAACTCTGACAGATGTTGCAATTAAGAGTCAATAAATGCCATTTTGTTCCTCAACTTTTACATCACACCATTTAGGCGCCCGTGCTCAAAGTCTTTAAAGTCGGTCCCTGCATTTAAAAAGGTTTCTCTGTAATCTCTTTCCACGGTGGCAATCTAAGAGTACGCAATCAGAATAAGATAAAACATCAGATGTAGTAATTATAGCCTTGTTTTAACATTTTACTCTGATGATGGACTTTGATTTGATAGTCATTCAAATTCAGAGGTTGGAGAAGAACTCAGATCTGTAATTTAAGCAGCATCATGTAACTTTTTTTACCTTAAAATAACATTTTAAAATCATGTTGAGGGTAGAGTGTCTTGTAATAGAGCGAATGGTGTCTCTGTGTCTGTCATTTGTTTCTGCACTGTGAAGCTTCAGCGAGAGGGTCGGATCCCAGCGTTACCTACATGTTAACTTCAGCATACAAGTTTTCCATTAGTCTTGTTTGTAGTTTGCACCTACATTACGTCTAACAAACTTTTACAGACCTGGGATTTGTGTTTACCACAGAAACACAAAATGCAAATTTCCACATAATGTTGCATCAAGTAAAAAGAAGCAATACAACTGTGTAGAAAAGTATAAGATAAGCGAACAAAAGTATTAGCATTAATACAAATTACTCATTACGCAGCAGGGCCCATTTCAGAGCAACATTTTGTGATGGAATTCTAATGATTGATGCGTTGATCATTCGATCATCACCTTAATGTTGCAGCTGGTAAAGGTGGGGCTTAATTTCTGCTGTACATCCTGCAGGGCTATTTGTGTTTTTCCCCCCAAGGAACCAAGTTTCTTTATCCATAATATAAATAATAATTGATATATTGTTTAATTGTTATTAATCAGAATAGAAAGTATATATATATCTGTCAAATACATGAAGGAAAAAAAGTACAATGTTCCCCTCTGGAGTGGAGGGTGATGTACCTGTCCTGTACGTTAGTACATTCAAAGTGTACTAACGTACAGCAATTACTAAAATTCATTGTTTGCTTCGACATTAGTGTAACTTGTGTTACTGACTGAAATTCTGATGACTAGGTTTTATCACTACATTAGTACTTAGAGAACACTGACAGTGTTGACTTGTCAGTACACACTAAATGCAGCACATTTGGATATAACAGCATGTTGTAATGTGCAGTACTGACCTCCAGGTGGCGACGGTTGATCTCATAGACAACTTCAAGGTGGCGAGGCAGCAGATGAGCGAACAGGTCGACTGGCCAGCGCTCCAGAGCTTCAGGAAGGACGGTGTGATTGGTGTAGGCACAGGTACGTACGCAGATGTCCCAGGCCTGAACACCGGCAGGAGGAAATATGCATGTATGCGTGTTACTGTGCAAGACTTCATGAAAACAACACAAGATTGTAAAATTAATGGAAATGATTTCACTCAATGTGTCTTTGTGGTGGAGGTAAAGAGCTTTTTAGCTACACTAAAATGTTTATGTCCCATTCAAAACCTCTGCAAATGAAACAACACGAGGCAAAGCAAGAGTGTCGTGGTTTTAAACACTCAAATAAAACTTGTTGAGGCTCACCTTATCCCACCCGAGCTTCTCTTCATCAACCAGAACCCTCATCAGCTCAGGAATAGCCATGGCCGGGTGAGTGTCGTTCAGCTGGATGGCAACCTGAATATGAACATCATCGAAAGTCAGTACAGAATAAGAATGCAGCATGAATTGCTTTGTAGATACTGCTCGTGTCAACTATTCTCACAAGATACAATAAATCCTTCCTACAACCTGTTCCACACACTGACAGAGGCAATTTAACAACAGCACAGAGAGAACATCAGGGGGGAAACCTTTTCATTTTTGACAGAAACTATTTTGTTGAGTTTTTCGCTTCACCTTGTCAGGCAGTTTGCTGAAGTCTGTGCGAGCGATCTCCCTGGAGCCAAACTTAGAGACCTTGAAACGGCGGATGATGTCTTGCAGGGTGGCAGATACCACAAAGTATTCCTGCTTCAGACGGAGCTCCTTCCCTTCAAAGAACTGAGGATGAAGACACATATTTGTCTGATTCTGTTCTGCAGGCGAACATGAATAGCTTTTTCAAAAAATTCTTTAAACATAGCCTTTTGCATATTACCGACTGGTATTAGCTCACGGACAACTGAAATCTTTTCATTTCAAGAAAATAATTACCCAGGCCTAATGTAAAAAAGAAAGTGCTGTTGGCTCATTTTAGCGCAACATCAAACACCAATCTATAATATACAGTCGAATGCTAATGGATGTGTATTATATATGCGCATACATCTTGTAAATGTGAAGTGCCATTGAACAATTATTTGAGCTGAAATCAGTATTCAGTGTTGATCCTTGAAAATTCAATAATTCTAACATTTACTTCATCCTCTGAAAAACAATTTGTTCAATTTCACATCTTCAAGACACTGATGTCTTTGAAGCAAATGTTTGTTTTTGTCGTCAGTTCAGCCGAAGATTAAGCTTCAGTCATCATCTGCTCACCCTCCCATGCTGTTAAGTCAGATGAAGCGCTGTAGTCCACAAAACATTTCTGGAGCTTCACAGCAAAGCCGTGTCAGAGCATTGGCCTAAACAACTGGAATAGATAGGGACTTTGTTTTAAAACTTAAAAAATGGCTTTGCACAGCTCGTCAGATGTAATCCAAGTCTCTGGAAGCCCAAACTGATTTGTAAAGACTTCTACGCTGTCAACGCACAGCCAAGCTTGTGCACCAACTTCAGACGTGGTGCTCACCAACACTTTCTTTTTGCCTAGCCGCTACAGTGAAGATTTTGGCTTTAAAAAGGGAGCAAATAACATATTTTCAAATCAGTGTGGGATCTCGCAGACTTTGGTAATACCCGAGGAGCTATATGGAGCCATTTCATGTCTCCTTTTTTCTTTTTTGTCTTTGCTCACAAAGTTCTGAAAGAAAGTCCATATCTACTTCAGTTCCGATAGTGACTGAATTTTCCTTTTTGGGTGAACTTTTCCTTTAATGCACTTTTTCAAAGGGCAGTTGAGGAAATATCATCTTCAATTTGCAGTTATGGCATAATAGTCAAATAGAGAGGTATTACAATGAAACTGCAAGGCTAATTATTTCTACCCTGAATGAATCGATGAGTTATTTCTGAGCAATCAATTTTAAAAATCCCAAAGAGACGTCTTAGCTGATATGATCAAATACATCAAACTATTAAAAGTAGTTAAATTAGAGAAACTGGGAATTCTCATCTCACAAATCAAATCACAACACGATCAAACAGCAGCGTGACTGAACTGAATACAAACATCGTGTCCACCAGCGCCTGCTCTCACTTGCACAGACATAAATTATCACACTTGACATGAGTTACAGCTCGAGCTACAGTAAGATGGTTATCTCACAAATCCTCCACCTTGAGCCTTCAGGGAGCCGACCGCACACGGTGGTCACTTCCTATGTCAGCTATAAAGGATAGCTTTGGCGTAAGCTCATAGAACTCTGAGCTCTATAGCTGAAGACAAAGGACTCCAGTAAGGCTCCAAATTATGGAAATCCGTCCCCTAGCTGTGTTAAAATAAACCCTCCAGCCATACAGGAGCCATACAGTCCACAGCTCTTAAAACATTCAACATTCAGCTGCTTCCTCTAATCCAGGTTTACATATGCATGGCCACCCTATGAGAGCACGTCTCGTGGATTAAAGGTAATATAATCATATTTTCTTACATTGTCGTTGGGATACAGCACACGGGAGATGTTCTCAGCCAAGTTTCTGTCCAAAACAGCCTGAATGTAGCCGCCGACATTGACTGTAGAGAAGAGAAAAATAATTGTTTTTTGAGATTTCTCATTTGAAAGCGCGACTGGAGACGTGATCGCTTTTAGGACACGCACAGTCTTTGAGGTTGAAATCGCAGGGTGCCTTCGCAGACCACAGCCTCATGGTGTTGACAACGTTGTTCCTGTAGCCGGGGATAGGGGTGTCGTATGGCAGAGCGAGCACCACCTGCCAGTACAGGACAGGAAGTAGAAAAACATAAATATTTCATCTCAGAAAACAACTTTCTATCATCACGCACGCTTATTTATTTTGGATCACATTTTCACCTGAGTGTCAACCCATTTGACGCCATCAGGGTGATGCTCGGTCCTGCCATAGAAGTGCACTGGGCGCATGTACTCGGGACGGGCCTTCTCCCAGGGGTTACCAAAACGCAGCCAGTCATCAGCCTCCTCAACCTGAGCAATGACATACAGTGATATTACAGAGAGGCATTGAAAACACGTGTGTTATAGTTACATTGTCGGGGAGTGCTTGATTGCTTTTTGATTACATTTTTTAAATACGGCAATTTCAAAAGGATAAAAGTCTCACTTTATGACAGCCAGTGGTCTGTCAGCTCTCTTAATGATGATTTATGGAGATGGTTTTTTTTTTTTTTCATTTCTATTTACACTGAAAAATGGAAGATAACATTTTGATTAATTGCTTCTCCTTCCCTTTGATTAAAAAAACAGCAGTTACAAAAACGTACACAAAAGAAACAGCATCCTTCATGTTGGAGAATACAATCTTTACCTTTACATACCTTTAGTTGGTGCAAGTACTGTTGTTGTAAGGGTTACTTGCAGTGTCAATAAATAGTGTACATTTATTACATTGGTAAAAGTGAAAGTCACCCATGCAAGTCGAACACTTTATATTATAGGTTGACTGATTATCATATCCAATATTCAGCATTTTCCAGATCATCACAATCTGTGGTTTTCAATCTGATTGCTGATAAAATAAATTAATCTTATATAATTTCAGCTCATTACTTAAGTAAATGTACTTAGTCACCTTCCATCACCGGCAATTTCACAAAACTATAAATTCTGAACATGCAAAATGCATTTTCTTCGCATTGCGAATGTTTTGAGCAAGAGAATACTTTACTTTTTTTTGTGGCAGGGTCCCTTTTTTAGGTTCAATAATTCAATATTTGATATTGAAGTAATCCAAGAGTAATCTAAAAGTAAATGGATTAGATTATGTTAATTTTATCGTAATTAAATACGCTCCTAATTAGAAAATCCTGCAATGCATTTTGTATTCAGAAGCGGCCTACATTTCAAACAAAGAAAAACCCTGTTGAAGGGGGAATAAAAACATTCAGGTGAGCGGCTTCTTCTCTGAGCCAGACACAGAAAATGACAAGCAAGATCAGTTCCTGATAAAAAGAAAACTGATCCAGCAGGTGATTTATAGCGAAACATGAGAAGAAAGAAAGATAGAACCTGACCTGCCAGCCATTGACGATTTTCTGATTGAAGATACCAAATTCATAGCGAATGCCGTAACCGTAGGCAGCCAGACCCAGCGAGGCCATGGAGTCCAGGAAGCAGGCTGAAAGATAAAGGCAGAGCATGAAAAAAAAATGGAAGCTGCTCGTGTGTAAAGAATGCATTATTTAAATATGTCAACAGAGATAGAAACTCTTTTGAATTTATCAAACATGAAGAATGAAAATAAAAAGATGCTCACCGGCGAGGCGGCCCAGACCACCGTTTCCCAAACCAGCGTCTTCCTCCATGTCCTCCAATTCCTCCATGTCCAGACCCAACTACAGAGGACAGCACACCGCGGACCAATTAAACAGCCATTTTCAGAATCTGCCTCTTTTATTCTGATAAAAAGTTGGGAGTGTCTTTGTTCTGACCTGGTACATGGCTTCATCACAGGCATTCTCCAGTGCCAGGTTCACCATGGTGTTCTGGAGAGCGCGGCCCATGTAGAACTCCAGGGAGATGTAGTACACACGCTACGGTTTGGGGAGAAGGGGGGAACGAATCATTATCAAGCTGAACGAATTGCCCTTGGAACACTTTTGCACACATTTTCAGGGATTTTTTAACGTATGGTTAGGGTTACAGAAAGGTCTATTGGCACTAAAACCAAAGGCCAAATGTCACAATAACATCCATCCCGAGACTGGCAAAGAAATCTTCAAGTTTTTATGATTTAGCTTCATGCTCGGGAGAGCGTAGAAATGTGCCACCTGAGCCTGTGTTTAGCCTTTGCCATTTAGTTGTTTTTTGTTTTTTTTTCCTCCTCTGACACAGAGAGGAGGAGAGAAGAGAGAGAGGGGGACTGGAGGTGGGAGGGGGACGGATTGCTCTGGGTATTACATAACACCAACATTTAGGCCCGGGCAAAAAATAGCTCCTGTAGAGGTCGCTGTAAAGGTCAGCCTGAGCCTGATACCCTTTCATTGTGGAGTTCATGTCTGGAGTGATCGGAGACGAGGTTCAGAAACGCGCGCGGAATAATAACGAATGCGACCGGCGGAGCAGGATCTCCTGAATTATATATGACTGCATGTTCAGACTTCAGTCATCAAAACTCTGCTAATTTGCTCTCTTTTTTTCACCCAATAACTCGTGTTAGCAATGTGAAAAATTCATCTTGTAACTTGTAGTGACCCCGCTGGACGGGATCTAACATGCACCACGAGACTGATCTCGGATGTCCTTCCTCTGCTGGGTCTCTGTTTAGACCTTTAAGGGCCTCACCTATGACCTTTCAGTCTCGCGCTGGAACAAAGTGATACAGTCGCAGAGGTTGCAGCCCATCAACATGTGTTAAACAGTGTCTGAGAACTGGCTCGATGTGAGTTACTAAATGTCTCCCTGGGGAGATTAAGAGCTCCGGAACTTAAATCACAGAGCAACAACCTTGCGGAGTGAGCCGCGGTGTGCAGGCAAATTCTCCTCCGCTGTTGAGAAAAAAGAAAAATGCTCCCTTTATTCAGTGGAGTCATTATTGATCTGGCAAGGAACCATTTTTTTCCCCCTCCCCTGCGAAGTAAATGCAACTGGAGATGAGTATTACTCGAGGTTCGTGTGACATTTTGAAGGAATAAAGTGGTGTGCTCTGCAATTCCACCGCTTTATTCTAGCAGCGCTAGCTCGCTATTGTTTTCTGAGGCTCTGTGAGTGCATTTGCCTTTCTGATTATGTGACTACGACATCCGACTTCAGACACCTTGGAAGGCATGCGCTCATATGACACAAGTAAAGGCTGTGTGCTTTATAGCGGCACCGGATGGGGGACAGAAGGTCAAGGCTGAGGTTTAATGTTTCAATGCACTGTAAGAACTGCAGCATACCAGCAGAGTGCTAAGAAGAAGCCCCGGTGAAGTTTAAATGTCATGACTTGACATTACACGTCTGACATCGGGCTGCTTAAAGTACAGTTGAAGAATGTGAAGCCCTGGTTCTTAACCCTTAACCCTTTACTGTGGCCTGAGATGTATTCAATGTGCAGAAGCAACAGATGCAATTTAAGCTTCAGGTTATAGCACAGTGAGCTCACAATATTTTCCATAAATGTCTAAAGGTGTAAATAAGGTCTTAGATCAATTATAGTTGCCATCACTCCTCCTTAGTATCAACATTTTCACAAATACAAGATTCTTGTGTCTTTGCTATCACGTTTCACTTACTTTGGGATCCTTCTCATAGTAATACTGCTGGGTTCTGATCCACCTGCCGATCAAGTGTTCCCGCACGGTGTGGGCGAGAGCAAAGTAGTAATCCCTTCTGGTCGCCACATTTCTGTCCTTGACCAGCGTAAAGTGGAGATGTCTGTTGAAGTTCTGCTTCAGCTCTGCCACATTCTCGACGCCGGCGAGGCCTCGCACTGAGATCTGTTTCTTCCTGTCGTGGTCGGACAAGGGCTTAGACATGGTGGCACGAGTTGCAGCGGCTCAGGGCTCTTGACTCTGAAGAATGTAAACAGTGCGACAGCAGGCGCTCACACAACCAGGCCCGGAGACACAAGCAAGAGAGGCACCCACCCCACTGCCTCGGGTTCGGCAGTTTTAAAGGCACGACTATGAATATTAAGCAGAGGGTGGAGCAGACTGGGTGTGTCAGGTGAATGGTAGGGCACATGAGGGGAGAGGTTTTGAATGATGAAAGGGCCCATCTTGGATCAAAGATGGCAGCATACGGCAACAGGATATACTGTATTTATCATGAACTGGGGAATAAGAATTAGATTTAATCTTATTTTCAGTTTTCTTGCCTGATTTACTGTGTACTGGTCAAAATCAATCAGTAATTGACAATTTCACACTGTTTGAACCTTCTAAGTAGTAACAGCATCCTGGGGACGTTATCCTCCTCTGAAGATGGCTTTTATATTGAGATATGGAGAAATATTTCTGTGTTTGTATTATTACCTTATTAATGTTTTAAAGGGGCACTATGTAGTTTTGGAAAAGAAATTCAAATTCAGAGTTTAAATATTTACAATGTTACTGAGGTAATAATACATACTCAGAAGTTTATATTGTTTCCATAACTGAATAAACAAGCTGTTCTCAGACAAAAATAAGGTCCTAATGCCACTGTTTGAAGCTAAACAAGGTTGCAGTGTCCGCCACAATATAAACAAAGTATGAGAGTATGAAATGATGTTGTCCTATAAGGTAAGTTTGTTTCGTTAGATTGTGTAGGCATAAAAAAAACAGTTGATGAAGACATTTCCCCTCTGATTACGAATGTATCCCCAAAAACTACATTGTGCACCTTTAAAAATGCGAAAAGACACCAGTGACACATGTAAAATGGCCGTTTTCGCAACTGATAGGCTGTTTCAAATATTCAATAAAAAATACATTTCACATACATTTTCACATTGCGAACTTCATACTATGCATTCATATGTTACTGGCTTCTTTCACACGTGGAAGCCATTTGAATCCCAATCTGAATCCACCCATTTAGAAAAATGGGTAAAAACTAGGGTCTTTCCATATTTGTATTATATATTGCTCTATAAAGATGATCTACAGTGAGTTGTCCAGCATCAGTCATTTTATCAGTAAAATAACTATTGCCTTACAAATACTAAGAACATTATCTTTATCTAGTTACATTCTTTAAAATGTAACTCCTCCACTGCCCTGTGTTGTCTGATATTGTAGCAGAAACACAGGCTGCTGATAATATCTGGCAGCTACAGTGGCTAACTTGTTTTTTCTCCCCACAGTTGGCAAGAGTGCCTTATTCAGCAGATGGTGGCGGTACATTACATTATTAAAAAATGTATTTTGTTGCACCTTAAAAGCAAAGCGCTGCAAAAATCATGCTAATTATCATACTGTAGGGCGACACCGTATTCATACGTTTCTGCATTAGAGTGCAGTTACAGGACTTTATTTTGTTTTAGCAACGCGTACTGCAGACCCACAAGCAACTCTCTGCATTCTCATGTGAGTGTATTACTTCACCGGTACTGTACGCAGTGGTGGTATTGTAAGTAGTTATAGACCAGTGATCCAGAGTCTATGTTAAGGTCACATCTGTTCGAGAGCCCAGAGCAATAACTGACACAAAATCAGCTGCAGCAGAGCTACTCTATTTTCAGTTATCGCTCTAGCACGCCAAACTATCGTGAAGTCCTGCCCTTCTATAAATAGTATCTCTGACCCAGTCCCAAAGGCCATGATATTTGAAAGGCGTATCTTGTTAATGTCAGCAAGAGCCGGTAGACAACACTAGTATATTACTATGAGTCGGACCGCAGCATAAGAGGGAAGGCAGTGTTTACTGAGCTGTTCTCCGTAGGATGCATCTTGTGCATTTATCATTATCTGGTTAAAAGGGGGCTCTGCCCTGGGACTGAAACTGGCTAAATGCCGGATGCAAAAGCAACGGTTACTTTAGTGTCAAGATGTACTGGAGTGCACTGCACTTTCAATACATGTTGACAGGAAAAGTGTTGGGAGTGAAATTAGCCCTTTTTTTCTAACCACTCTGCTGTACAACTGAAGTTGATAGAAAACGACAGAAAAAAACAAAAGACGCTTCTGTCATACACACCAAACAGTTGAACGGCAGCTTAACAGAAATCAAATTGCAGGTGGCGGTTGAAGAGTTTGGCAGCGCTTCATGGCCCTTTATGCATCTTTTGAAGAATTTTTAGAACCTACACAGTATATATAAATGCTTTCTACACCACGTCCTGTGATGTTCCTTTTAATGTTCAGGCCTGCCAAATGACCCCCAGAACAGAGGAACCATCGCATAACAGATGACAGAGATTGAAGCTGGCGTGCCCCCGATTTGTCCATTATGATGAGCAAATTATGTTCTTACATGTCTACTGGCTGTTCTGTCAAATGGTACATCAGGCATTTCAAGACCACACTGAATGAATGCACTGCCGGATGGAAACTGTGAAAGGAAACAAACAATATTCTCGATGTGAAAGCAGATTTTCAGCGACGAATGGAACTGTTGCGACAGTCGAGCCGCCGAGTAGGTCCATGTGCCAGCACAACGTGACTGTCTCTGCGCCTTCTATCAATGCTATCTGCCGCGCTGTCTGTCTTTTCAGCCGACACGTTCTTTCATGATCCCTACATCGCGTAATGAGGAAGATACATTGAGGTTTAATTAATTTCAGTTTTAATTTCGATCTCTAGAGAATATTTGTTCAATTAACTCTGGTGTTAATGAACATTCTTAATTGGCCAACAGTAACTACAGTTATCAACGTGCCTGTGTGGTCTTGCAGGCATCAGAAAGGGTTTGAAGAAAAAAAAAAGCAACTTAGGAAAGTGCAAACTGGGATTTAAGTGTCAATTTACATATTCTAACTATTTTCATCATATCCTCAATATGCATGCTATTAACGAAAAATATGCAGAAAAGATAAATATAGGGATAAGATGTGCAGGCAAAGCAGGGAGTAAAATGAGGAAGAAAAAAGACTTTATGTTGATAATTCTAAGATTTGAGGGTCAAACAGGACTTTTCTTGTATTTAATAGCTCTGATTAGCTGAAGTTTGGGGAGCTTAAAGGAGACCTGTTATGATTTTTCCTTTTTTCCTTTCCTTCAGTAATAGTTTCTTGTGCATGTGAAAGATCTTGCAAGTTAAAAAAAGGTCACAGTCCACGCCAACAGAAGAACCCTTTAATTTTGTGACTCTGTGACATCACACCATGTCACCATGTCACATATTTGCATAATTTATGTCTGGCAGCTAGTTTAAGAATTGATTCAGCACCGCAGCTCTGTTGTTTGCGGTGCTGGCTCGGGCATGTGTGAGCTGACCAATCAGAGCTGAGGTGCACTGGAGGATTAAAGCATGTAAACCTATGATATTAGTCACCCTAAATAAAATTATGAATGTGAAAATGACCCCAATATATCTGCGTTTGTGCGAGGGTGGTTCTTTTACGTACGTTGCTTACATGTAACTTTGGTTACGCGACATATTTTTAAAATGTGTTGTGGATACATTTTCTACTGATCCAGGTCTGTATTCATGTTTCCTGGCACTGAACAACAAAAGCTGGGGAGATTTTTTTGTTTTTTCTGTTCTTTACTCTTCACAATGTGAAGCTGACATTACAGCCAAACCTCCCCTCACACAGCCATAACTGTATCTGAAAGCTGTCACACAGAATAATGTGTTACATTTGCAGGTGCAATCTATGTCTCACACCTCCGTGTCTAAACATCATGTTGCACTGCATCCTTTTCATGAGAATTCGATTTTTTTTTTTCCATTGAAGCTATTTTCTTTCTTCTTTTCCCTCACTCAGTTTGGCTGCCTGGTGAATTCAGGTCTTTCTGGGTGAAGGATGGATTTCTTTTTTTCTTTTTTTTTCCACAGTATCAGGATTCAGTAGTCATGGGATCAGCTCCAGAGGAAGCAATGGATGAAAAAAACAGAAATAAGGTCTGTCAGATTGTGGAAGAAAAAAAATGTTGATGTGGGTGAGATCACCTGGGTTTTGATTAGTTCAGCACATTGATGTGAGATTCAGTAACAAACTAATAGGTAGCATAGGGGCATGTGGTTCAGGGGAAACTTGCCAACGCACTTTGAATATAGGTCAGAGGGGTATTCAGGCTGTGTGCCAGTGCCAGATAAAATGTCGCTTTCTCTGTTTTAATGGTTTTTCACTCGTCAACATTCAACAAAACCACACTGCTGCAGCAAAGCACCCAAATAATCACATTTGGAGTTGGTCGGTGGCTGTAATTCTCTTTTGCCTCATTCGCACGTTGACTCCCAGACACATTGTTAAACACAGACTGTCGGTGGGAAAGCTGCTTGTTCTCCTGTGCCTGAAGAGAATGAGCATCTTTGTTTACATCTCACCAAAATTTAAGGACTTAAGGTACAACACCTACTACTTGGCACGCGTTCATTTCAGCGCATGAGGCTGCAGCAGGCGATCGTTACAAGGCCTCAGTGTTCCGTCACTAAGATGTATTGAGTTTAATTAAATAACATAGCTATTGTAGTTATTCTTAAAATATGTTTGTCTAAACTGTAAAATCTGGACTTGCTCAATTCACTTTCACATACCGTGAAATCAGTTATCTCCAGTTTCCCTGCAAAGATTTTGTAATAGTGACAGACAAGATAAGTATTATTGTTTTGTGTGCAAGTGTGTGTGCAAGTGCGTGCGTGCGTGTGTGCTTTGTGTAATACAATTTTATCTCTGATGGTTGGAAAAAGGCATTTAATTGCATCCACACTGCACATTTCTGTTGTGTAGAGTTAAAACGCCGTTGCATTCGCGGAATACTAATCATCTGATTTGCATTGCATTTACTGCTGGCAATGAATCAGGGCACAGTTGGTTCATGGGGACGTTGTTAAGTTGCGGCGGTTTGCTCAGGTCAGATGCTTCATTGTAGTCCGTCTGTGAACCTGTCAACATGACGCCAGCACAGGAGGAATACTGTCACCTGGTGGTACATCTGGTAAAGTCACACAGGTTTGTTTTCCAGTAAGGAAAGGAACTCACTGCACCTATGCAGAGTGAGCATTATTGGCGAATTAAATATGAACTTATTAGCACAAGATGTTGCAGCTAATTTAAGCGGCACTGCACTGATTTGACACTTGAAATTCAAGACTTCACATTGGAAGGAGTGTTACTTTGCTCATGAAAAGGAGCTTAGGCTTGAAAAAATAACATTGACTATGTCCAATAAAGGACACGGACACTGAATTGTATTATGGGAAGTGTAGGATCTGGTGGTTGATATTTTGTTTTTTTTTCAAAATCCATACCAGGGACCAGAGGTTAAAATATTCAAGCCTCTGCTACTATAATTCTATTGTTTAATCTTACATTTGTGCTTCCCCCAATGTTATTTCACTCCAACCATCAAAATTGATGAATATACAAACTTAAAAATTGTAGGAACACAGCTTTAAAGAGAACCCTAACCCTAACCCTAACCATAACGGTCAAAGAATTCTCTTACACATGTGGTGATAAAATACAATTTGGGGGACAAGCATCGAATAAATGTTCAGCAGATATGAAGGAAACACAAGAGGATTTGCAGAAAAGCATAAAAATTCATTCTTTGACTTCCTTTGACTACAGAATCAAAGTTCACACCCACAGGTTTTTCACATTTTATGCTATTGTAGCTCCTCTCAGGACTTTATACAGACTAGGACTTTTAGGAAGTCAGAGGAGCTCATTTTAGAACAGAATATTCATTATTCCATCATAACTGTTGATCCATTATTGTGTACATCATATTCATATTGCAGATGGTAAATGTGGAGCTAATTTTAATTTATCTAAATGTATTTTATTTATATATCACTTCGCGCATTGCTTTGTAGATTGAGAAATTTCCCCTGGGGATTAATCAAGTCTAATATAATAATATTTATTATAATAATATCATATTTTTGTAATTATATTTAGTATTATTAAACTAACTGTGGGGAGTTATAGTGTCTAAAGTAATTAAATAAGTTTAGAAGAGGATTTTAGTGGAGTGGGAGGATAAAGAAAATGGAAATACTCGAGTTAAGCATAAGTATTGTACGTGTAAGTGTACAAGTAAGTGCAGTGCTTGAGTAAATGTACTTTTTTACTTCCTGTAACTGTTTTTGCAGAATCACTAACACTGTCAACCATTGGCACGCAATCCCAAAACATTTTAATTTAGGTTCTAACATTAAGGTTTGCTCTAAAATCTTTTTATTGGATTTCTTTTTTCTATTAATTTCAAACCTTGAAAAATAATTCCTCTTCTGCTCTGTACACATTTTTCACAATGTCTATATAATTACTCGCTTCTACATGAATGCAACCCACACAAGATCAGGTTCCTGACACTGAGGCAGCTAAATAGAATATTTATCATGAATTTTATTATTTACACCTGCTGTTAGATTTCAAAATGTCTGCAGAGAAAAAAAGACTATTGATCCTCTGTCTTTACTTACAGTCTATGATGAAGTCATATAATAATCACATAACATCATCATATTATATATTTCCAATGCAGTGAGAGGAGTAAGTGCTGAAACTTCAAAACAAAAATAGAATCAAAGCTCAATAATTTATGCTTGATTAATTACGACGCCATATTAATAAAAGATTATAATGTATGAATGACTGTACATTACATAAAACTTTTAGAAATCCAACATCAACATAAATAACTGATTACTCGTCAGTATTTTACCCATGTTCACTCATTTATCAATATTACAAACTATTGCGATGCATATTATATAAACAAAGTTAGGCTTTAAGTCATTCGTGTGCCTTAAGACTTGCTATGAGATCTTGTTTACTTGCACCACTCTTCTGCTGACTGCATGTTCTCTGGTTTGTTTTGAATATTAGCCGCTTAATTGTACTGAGCAATCTGCTTGAGCTGCACAACAGAGTATATCACAAGTGCACCGGCCACAGGAACGTTGTGCACTGAAGTGTTCCTCAGATCAAAAGAATAGCTTGCAGTTTGCTGCTGAATCCCTGAAAGCACATTTAATAACATGCATGCTTTGCTCAAGTCCTGAGGGGTTTCTCATAATACAGATGTAGCTCAAGATTTCATTGCAATTGTGGCTCTATATCTCTCTGCACAACAGATGAGCACCACAATTTCCGCACGCAGGCCGCAGAGCTTCACTCTGCCTTAGACCAGAATAAAAATCAATAATTGCCTTAGACAGGTCACTAAAACACACACACAACTGTTTGGTGAGGTGCTGTGGGGGCAGAAATACCACTGATGTTCACAATAAAAGCTTTATTGGACAGATTATGATTCTGTCCCCAAAGGGGGGATGAAACAGTGTCAGACAGGGGACTTTATATCATTATGATTTAGTGCAATAAGGTAAAACACACATTTCTGCTCTATTTGTATTCTCTTTGCAATTGTTGATGCTTTTTACAAGAAATACATCTTCTGCTTTGAAGGTTTTGTTTGAAGAGACAATGTGTACATCAAAAGGCCTCATATGAAACAAAAAAGACGAGCAGTACAAGGCTATGGGACATGTTCCTCTGATGTCATGCTCAGGGTGGGGAACATGAGTGTTTCAGGTTATCTGACAAATATTTATTATTTCACAGTTACCTGATTGATCAGCAACTGAAAGATGACAGAAAGTTAAAATCTGCAGGGTGCATCGGTCCATATTTCAAGGTAAAATTACATATTTGATAACCCATTAGCTATTGTTAGCATTGAACCATATCTGGCTAACATTATCGTTTGATTACATACAGTGCATTTCACTTTTCAAGCTTGAATTAGATGTGCATTGATATTTTAGAACTGATTTATACCTGAGAGACAGTCAGACAGTAATGTTTGGTAAGAAGTAGCGGAATGCTAACATTAGCTGTTGTCTATTCATAGCTAAAGGGTCATTACATATGTTGTTTTCCTTTGGACTTTCACTCTGGATTTTCATTGGAACATGGGACTGGGACACATGGGACTTATCTGGCTAGCATTTGTAATTAGCACTAAAATCCATCTACTAATGTGAATTACTTGGCCAAAAGAAAGTATTGGAACAACTTGATCATTCAGGTTTTCCAAATGAATTCATTTTCTAGTTAATTCTTTGGGAAACATGAAAGTGTGGGACTAATTTATTGGCCATACATCCAAAGCTGTTCATATATTTCTCTCTCTAATCCATCCTGTCATGGCAATCCACCAAAAATGTGCTTGGTTTGGTTAGAATTGGTTAGAATATTTCACAACAAGCCAGATACAATAGCATTCAGAGCAGTGCATACCTCCACCAAGACCCAACAGTGATCAGTTCAATAAAGCCTAATAAATTTAAAACTGAATAGCCCTGTATCACTCAAAATGTGAAACCACCCCTCGCTGTTTAAGCATCATGTTATCTAACCAGAGCTAGGATCTGCATAAAATGTATTTATAGATACAAGCCATCTAAATACGCCTAATTTTCATCATCAAGATGCATTCATTGCCCTTTCTGGCATCCATCTCTTTATCCGGATCCATACCAGAAGTTAAAGGGGCACTATGCAACAATATTAGCAAAAATGACCCTAACTATGCAGGCTGAAAGTCATTCTGAATGTTCTTTGACACTTTCTGGGTCGTTTGGTCATTGCTATGACCCCCCAGCGCCTCTGGGCGGAGAAGCGGAATATGCAACTTGCTGCCACCGGGCCGAGGTCAATCCGGAAGTGTGCCGGCGGAAGTATCCCGCAGCACCTCGAAAATGTAGTCAGATTGTAGTTTCGAAACTGCTTTACGGCAAACACACCCCCAAACATGGAACCGGGTAGATATAAACTGCCAGCGAGAGAAAACAGCGACGGAATCTGGTCTGGAAACTGATGCTGCATAGTCCAGCTTTAATGGGGTCCATTCTGGGCAGAGAACCATCCTCCATTCAAGTTTTGAGGAAATGTATTCCATAGTTTTTGTGAAGTCCTGCTCACAAACCAACCAACCACCCAACAAATAGAAATGGACGATAACATACTAATGTCAGGGTATAATTTAAGTCATTTAGCTTCATCCTCTGGGGACCATGAATGTCTGCACAAAATGTCACAGCAATCTATCCATTAGGTGCTGACATATTTCAGTCGGACTAAGTGGTGGACTCACAAACCTGAGAGAGCCACGTAGACATAGCGCTGGTTTTGCTAAAAATGAGATGACAGATTAACAGAAAAGACTAAAACTGCCTCACTTTTATGAAGAGAAGTCTCTCAGAAATAGGTTTTACTGTTCCCATACCATTTGCTAAGAAAATCAACAAAAACAGAGCCATTGAGTGTATAATTCAATAATAATAATAAATACATTAGCATTATCACAGCTTTTTTCCTCTGAGATATTTACCACATTTGATGAACCTTTTCTCTTGAATTCACTGTTAACATATTTTTTTAATGGTAACTAAACACACAAGTAAATACTACAACTGCATAATATATTCACTGTAAGTCAAACCATGCAGGCCAATCTACACTGCAAAATAGTACCATGGAGCCAATCATCACAGCTGAATCAGAGGCTGAAGGTAAGATAATATGACAAGACAGGAAATTCGTAACCACTCGACCGCTGTAGAAGTAGAAGCAGCAAACCATCCATGGATATTTAACCTCTAAAATGTGTATGAACTTTATTCTTCAGAGGAGGGTTTGAAACAATCAGCACACTGATGAAGACATTGTTTGGGTTTCAGCGCATCATCTCTGCTATGTGACTGGCAGGCTGATGGGCTGTGGTGCTGTGTGGTTTTCTGGATTTTTTATTTTATTTTCTTGAAATGATAAAATGATACTTCTGTACTGCTCCAGTCTTGACTTTTGTGCTATAAAATGTGGTCAAATATAATGATGATGGACTGTCAGTATATATTTTGGTATAGATAAAATATATATTTTTTAAATGGCTTGTGCAAAAATTCACATAAAGCTGTCTATCATACTAGAATGAAAATACAATAAGAAATTCCAATCTGTGTGAAATCATAAACACTGGTACAGTGTTGCCTTTTAGCAGTGGGGATTTTGAAATGTAGCTGTAAAAGAATTCAACCCCATTTACTCACTCAGGCTGAAGTTTTGCTGGCAAAAACATTTCAAAACATACATTATTCATATGTCATCCTCAGATTCAAGATTTCTTTGATTTTATCTCTCTTGCTTAGAAGGCTTAGACCCATACCGCTTCACCTTAGCAGGCTTTCAGTGGTTTGTATGTGTAAGTGAACTGTCACTGATAAGTCAAATATTCATAGCCTATCCTACACACCGGCATCCCTTTACTGTGTAGATATTTTATAGTACAAAGAATGTAAAATCTGAGTTTTTAAAAGGTAATAGGTATGAAATGTTTCTTGAAGGTTTAGGACCAAAATACATCCCTGACTGTAGCTCTCAGGGTTGCTTCTACTTCTCAGAGTCCAAACTAAAAAAAGAAAAACTACTTAGTTATTAACCTGGAACAATCATCCAGAACAAATACAATTTCCCACCAGGTTAAAAGGTTTTTACGTTCTCAAGCACCAGAATTTTATCCACATCTTGAGCTTTCTCCTGCACATTCCTTTTTAAAAATGATTATATCCTTGTGTATTTTTGGTTTTATTTATAAGTCTTTTGACTCACTTTTGTGAGCGAAATGAACTATACACAGTATATAAGCATTACTTACATCATGAATAACTTAATAGTTTAAGTAATAAATGTTAAGTAATTTTCCTGTAAAACACTGCATCCTAAAAATGTACCACTTCAGATTTTCCACTCAGGCATAAAGTGTATTAATGTTGTTTTAACTGCTACAGTTCTAATTCTCAGCATCTCCCTGTCCCCTCTTCCCATTATTGTGATAGGGGATACCAGGGGGTGTACTTTAGCACTTACTATTTCTGCATCTGTAACTCTAAAAGCATTGAACTCCAAAGAATTAACAAAACACTTACGGTTTCATTTTATCTACCTGCTGGGATGGAGGCAGCTAGAGATATGTATAATTTAAGTCCAGTCTCATCAATCTGCATTGTAATAAAAGGACTTTCAGATTGTGTCCAATTTTGTGTGCAGTTGATACGAATGTCCTTCCTATAAACTTTTGTTGAGAGCAAAGCCATAGTCAGGTGACCATCATTATGATGGAAACAAAAATACAGAGTTTATGATTGCACTCAAGTTAGGTTTAGGCTACAATACTACTTCGTTAAGTTTTAGTAAACTGGTCACTGTTGTTAAACTGTCAATCGTTCTGCAGGCCATGGATGCGTTCTCATTAGTACGTGTCACAAACTATGACCTTAATGACATTTCTACAATAGGTGTCAAATCATTTTTATAATATGGCTTTCATATCAGGAGGTGGAGTTACAGGTGAAAAGGCTGCCAAGTTAGGGTCCATATTTTGAGACCGTTTCAATATATAAGTGCAAAACCACTGGATATTATTTGGGAACATTTTCAGCCATGTTTGTGGTGAATAAAACAGATATTTTTAAGCTGTTCTAAGCAATGTGCTTTTATTGAAATAGCTCTATGTAGAGCGGTGTAGTAATGAGTCCAAAAACCCATTAGACTGACTGATCAATTTATAGAAATCATGTGAGCCTTTTACTTCAAGCGATTTAAATTATGTTGCAAAAGTCCTACAACTGGTGTTCATCTGTGAAGATCATCTTGCTGAACAAAATGTGTAAATATAATAAACTTGCGTTTGCCACAGAGCTTATTTTCTGCAATAATCCAAAATCCAATTTAAAAGTCCCATAGGCTTTTTGACCAGGGAACCATGGCAATGCTAACTTCCAATTCCAACACGAATCACTGTTACAGAGTGTTTTGTTAGGAACTCATGTCTCTCAACCTCTTGCTCATGCAGTAAACGAGAAAATAAATCATCTGTTATCCCTGCGCACTTTATCCAATCAGGACAGAGAACTCCATAGCGAGGCCATTCCCTCTGCACAAAGAAGCAGTGAGCAGGATCCTCCTGTTCTGGTACCAACACCAGCAGCGATGGTGGAACACAGAACGCTACCAATTCTAGCATGTTGATGGAGGTTCTCAGTCTCAGAGCTCACACATGTCCGACATGTCCGACTCTGTAAGGACACTCCCACACAGCGTTTTAAAGCCTGCAACTCCCCCCCTTAGTTAGAACTGAAGAAGGCTCTTGGACCGTTCTTGAAAGGTCTTAAAGTTCCTGTTGATACCACCAATGATGGCAAGTAAAGAAAAAGACTTGAAGAAAAGGAGAGCTACCCTCGAAAAAAAAAAAGAAGGAGCCGTGTAAGTGTGGTTAGGTGGAGAGGAGTGAGGGGAAGGCTAACTGCAAAACCGACCGGAAGTTAGCTAAAAACGATGATTACGTTTACAGAAGCTTTAGGCCAAAACATGGTCTCTTGACCCTAACCAAGTGTTTTTTGGCGCCATAACTTAACCAGGCAAGATGAAAATCAAAATTAAACCTAAAGAAACCTTATTCCGACGACTGGGTTGCACTACTGGGTGTTCTTGTGCTAGCCTAGCCTACCCAGACGAAACAAAGATGGCGGCCGGATAATTAAGTAGCTAGCTTATGGAACAGGTTGAAACTCACATCCACTGTACAATGAGCTAAGAGATATAAACATTTTATTTTAATTTTTTTCTAAACGTGGAGAGGTTTTAGAACAACACAACTGCAAGTTGGTGAATCTGCTTTCTTGCTCAGGGGCACTTCGGCAGCACGAGCTGAGGGGCAGGTTGGGGTTGAACCTGCGTGTCTGCCTGCCTTTGAATAAGACGCCACTAATCCTTGTATTTGGACTATACAATTTTTAAAAAAAGATATACCTGCTTGAGGACCACACAGGTGAAGATGTCTGCGGTTCAAGGGCCGTCTCATCCTCCATGGCAACGCGGCTGTTAGTTTGACGGGGAGCGGGATTGGTCAACGGCGGCTGACCGCGCCCTCAACCCATATAAGCTACCTACCAAACTATTACCATCAAGTGTCGGGGGGATGACGGCTCTGCTGCTGCTGCCGCTGCTGCTGCTGCTCCTGCTGCTGCTGCTGCCGCTGCTCTCGGTGCGGCGGAGGAGAGAAAGCATCTTTGTCTGTACGGAGAAGCTCCGGGCTTCCCTGTCTGCCTGCCTCCATCAACACAGCCACGTCTAAGAGATAAGAAGACCATCCTCTCTGAAGACAGAGGTCGCGCATTCATCTGCCGCATTCATCTCAGCTCAATTTAGGATCTTTTTTTTTTTCTTCTA
>CAEMYA010000028.1:5929689-5964011 GCA_903131615.1 Diplodus sargus
ACCACCACCACCACCCACCACCCCCTCTTCCTCCTCCTCCTCCTCGCCGTATCCATGTGTCGGATCGCCGGATGATGCACAGGTAAATGACACCGCACACCTCCTACACTGGAGCGACCTTATGCACGGCGCTAATTAGCTTTAAAAAAGCATGCTGCGGTAGAAAGCGACAAGATAAGCCCCATCTGTACGCGTGTATGTGTGTGCGTGTGTGTGTGCTTTTTTCAATGTCAGCGGTCCGGAATTGTTTGTTTTTCCGATTCGGAAGGGGGGACGCTGGGCTGCCGCTCACCAATTATTGACACTTTCTTGCGAGGTGGCTTTTTTCCCCCCCGTGTATGTGTGTGTGGAGATTTTCACTTAATGTAGCCGGGGATGATAAGCCAACCAATCCTTGTTATCAGTGTTTACAGTCAGTTGAGGTGGGTGGAGGAGAGAGGTGGGCTATGGGGATTTTTTTTCTTTCTCTCTCTCTCTCTCCTTCCAAATTCAACACGGTTGCGGATGAGGTCGCTTAATTGCGTGCCGGAAGACATGTCCTGTGGTCGGGCTACGGCACATGCAGCGGTGGCTTGGGGAAAAAAAAAAAAGGCTGCAGCCCCGGCAGGAATATGAAAAACCAGCCTCACAACCTATTGTTTGATCTCGCCTGACGCCACATGCCGGCAGGATATAAATCTTTGATATTTAAATATTTAAATATATATACAAAAGTGAAGTTAAGGTGGTCTTTTGTGTCATGCTGCATGCTGGGAAGGGCCCTTGTTTTTTTTTTTAAATGCTCGAGGTAGCCTATTTATTATTGAGAGGGATTTCGTGTTCTGTGGCAAAGGATTGGGCCAGTTTAAAGATAGGAAGGAGACAGATGGGGGGGGGAACTGTAGTTGAGTCAACCAGCTGCCACATCATCTGCAACAAAAGGAGGCTTCACCGGCTCCAAATGTGATCCTTTTTTAAAATCACGTGTGTGTGTGTGTGTGTGATTTCTTACCTGTGTGTTTTCTTAAAAATCTGCACCACTATATCTCTCTCTCCATCCACGCCCCCATAGGAAGCTGCTGCCTCCACACAGCAGATTATATGGCACCGGTTCAGCTCAGGGTTGACCGCTGAGGAGGTGGTTCTGGTCCAGGCTTCCAAAAAAAAAAAATGTGGTTTTGAGAGCCAAGTTGCAAATACTGCATCTCATAAGTGGACGAATGTGAATGAACAATCAGACAGTGTAATTAATCGTATTTCTCTCAGATGGTATGAAATTGTTAGAGAAGTACCGCACTTTCAGTCAAGGATGTGTTTTGTTTTGATGTTATCGGGGCTGGATGTTATTGAGATTGGCAGTGATTCTAGGGGTCTGATTTCCCTACAATAATTGTTTCTGATTGTTTTATCCAAATTTAAAAAAAAAAGAAGAAGAAGAAGAGGGGAGGTGACCAGGATGCTGAGCTCCTGCACCTGCTCCAACCCTATTTGTTTTGCAAATTCTACCCCCAACAGTAACACGACACATTTCGTCTCTGAGCTGTCTGAGTGGGGAAACTGGAATCAATGTGTTTCACGCAGCAGCTCTGATTACCTGCTCACCTGAATTAGGTGACCACCTCTGCTTGGCTGCTGTTGTTGCACACTATCTTCCGGCAACTCGTGTTCGGAGAGCAGCACGAGTGTTGCATCTCACATCCGTTGCACGTTCCCTCATTACCACATACTGTTCGGCTGTGCTCTTAAATCCCCACTGCTCGAGCTGACAGACTCATTTAAATGCTATTGCGTCCTTTTGTAGGCCACTTGGTTTCCTAAATGAGAGCCACACTGACAACAACGAAGTCATTGCTCGGGACACAATGAACTTATGCAATACTGAGGATGAGGTTTTTATTTTGTGTGTGTGCGTATAGTGTTGTTATGGTGATATTTTTAGGCAGGGTGTGTCACAGTCGTGGCTTTTTGTTTTCTTTTTTTTGTTACTCTGCATTTTATTCTCCCTCGGTCATGCTTCATTTATATTTGCAGCTCGGTACAATTCACACGTTTATTTTTGTTTCCCATCAGCTCTATTTTGACACGGGAAACGCCATTGCCAAGATTTTACTCACCACTCAGTGTTTTTTGGTGCCTTCAGTGCCATCTTTGCCACATTCGTGTGTTGCTATGGTCTGACTCACAAGACATCTGTCTCCATCGCTGCTTCCAATCAGATTTAAGGGTTTGGGAAAAAAAAATTGTGTCACTGCTGCTGCTTCAACACCTACTAACATCACTAGTAGTAATACTATTGAAAATGATATTACAAATAATTGTATGGCTCTTAACAGAATTAAGCTGGGAGTTACTTCACATTAATAATTGAAATTCTTTAAGCCATTATCTCTTAAAGCCGCACTTGTATGACTTTCACATTAGCATGGCAGCTGCTGAATATGAAGAGGAAGTAATATTTGGAATCAAGACATCTCACACGAAGCACCAGCCAGTATGCAAAGAGAGATGGATGATTGGATGACAGAAAAGGAGGAGACTGCTTGAAATAACGACAGGGCAGAGTTGACACGGTGTGTGTGTGTGCGTGTGTGTGCGGGTGTGTGCGTGTCACAGCTCAATAGCTTCAGCATGCGTACTGGAGAAGTGGAAGGTTACAGATATTGTGTGGCATTGCGAATCGTGTCGCTTCCTCTCTATCATACCCCATCAAGGTCATATCCACAGACTGAAAGTGGTGGCCCTGGCCTTTTCCACTCCTGGCTCTGGCAGAGGAATGGGGCCCGCGGACCACTGCTGCTTCTAATCAGGGCTGACGCGTGACTCAGTTGCATGCCAGCTGCACAGCCAAACAGGGATTATGTCCCTGGATGGTGAAGACAAAAAAAAAAAAAAAAAGGTCATTGTTGAGATCTTTGTATCTCTACACCTTTGGCGAGTTTGCATTATCTAATTATTTGAGCGTTACTTCTAATGAACTAACTTAAATCCTGCCTCTTAGCCGTACAGCCCGGAGCGTTCTAGTCAGGGTTGTGACACCAGCAGCGAACAGTTGGTTATGTTACAAACTGGGTCATTGTGCCACTTGTTTTTTAAGAGCAGCTAGGAGGTTGGAAAGCCGTTTTTAAGTTGAGGTATGGACAGAGTATGAAACATGCAAAAAAAAAAAGTTGGTATGTACAGTGGCAGCTGATTGGGAAGGCTTGATTGATATTGTTATATATCTGTGAAATAATAGACAGGGAAATTGCTAGTTATTTTCACCACAGGTGGTGCAGTAGGTGGAAGGGAAAGGAAGGTGGTGTATAATTTTCCGTAAGCAGAGTGCCGCTCAAGATTCAAGCGAAAGTACATTGGCGCCTGTCGCGCTGACAAAAAATGTATTATTTTTTTTGTGAGAGGCTCAGCTGTGATTCATTAATATGTGCATGACAAATATGCACCAGATCAAAGTTTAGCTTGAGACTATGCAGCTATTCTGAAGAATGAATGACGTTCACGGTATATTTCTTTCACTGATGCAATGATGCTGATCTTGAAATATCCTCCATGTTATTATAGTGGGTCAGAAGAGTTCAGGAAGAACAATGATGGAAACTCAAACCTGTGATGTTATTAGTTTAAAAAGTCCAAATCTGTCTCGCGCGTATACGAAAACTCAAAAGAGCAGCACATCCAGGATCTTTCTTTCAAGAAAATTGGTCTATTTTTTGCTGCTTCACTGACAGTGTTACTTTGGGCTGCACAGTATGTTGTTTCAGCATCGTCACCACCATAGTCAAATCGCAGGACTTTACGGTATCAGTAAGGCAAATTAACTCAGCTCTTCCATGTTTAGTATGTGTTTTGTGTGTTCTATTATCATTCTTAAAAGAATATTTCTCTAATTCTTGCACCTACCGTGCAATAAACACGAGCACTCAGACGAGCACAGGTTGGAAAACAAACCTTAAGGTTAGCCAGACTTATCTGGAGGACAACTGATCATCTAAAGAAACTGTTGCTGTGTTTATGGTATAGGGATTAAAATGGTGTCATAATCCTGGCCAAGAGTATAAGAATAAGACTTCAGTTAGAAGGTAGTAGAGAAATTAAAGAAATTCAAGTGAAACTCTCGCCAAAAAGCAGCAGAGGCTTCATTTGTGATTGAATGTGACTCAAACCTTCGTGTAAAAGCATAATTACGACGAAAGAGGCCCTTTTAAGATTTACCGTAGTACCGTACCGCTATTTTTAAAACACTAAGAAGGCTCGACACAACATGAAACTTTGCTCGTAGTATCACCAGGGTCTCTACACATGATCACGAGCATTGAGAACGTTGTTTGTGTACGCAGAGTTTACTAAAAAGAAGGTTTTTGACCTATTCACCGTAGATGCTGGATCTCTGGCACACGGTACACATCATGATGATGACGTCTGTGTGTTTTCAAGGAGTTTCCCAGGTGTCCCCCTGTCAATCTAAACCCCCGATTAAATTATAATCATGTGGATGCTGTTTTGATGTGTCATGATTGAGGTCCTGACCCACCGAAGTTGCGTTTTTCGCTCTAAATTACATAATTACATAATCGCCATCGGTAAACAGGTCGCTGTCTGATTCTCTTACTCATGAGGTCGTTTTTTTTTCTGGGGGAAAGTTCACTGAAGTCTGGGTCAGGAGGGCTGACCGTTGCAGAGTTTTTTTTTTCATCACAAACACTCTGTGAGTTAAAGTTTTGACGGTGACAGACGCTGTTTTTCGGGCAGAAATATGACGAGGAGTCGGTGGGACAGGCGAGAGGGACAGACGCTTCTCCACTTACAGCTGCAGCATTTTTTTCCTGGTTGCCAAAGACAGCTACAGTTACTACGCTACCTTCGTTTGGTTCTGTAACGTTGCTTTGTGGGATAATTCTCTTTATTTCGTTGAGTGAGGGACCTGTGCAGTTAACCATCGGATAGACACGCCCTCCGTACACGCAGCTTTCCCATCCATTCACACTGGTTCAGTTTGCCAATACTGCGCCTCTGATACCATCAAACGAGTATCTTATACAGAAGTTATTGAAATGTCACATAAATAAAATGTTTGATTTGAAAAAATCAATAAAAATCGAGGTTTGTATCGAACCATGGGTCAAAAATCGTGATACAAACCGAATCGTGACTTTGGTGTATCGTAGTGGCTGTAATGAATATTAACACATTTTTACACATTATTAACACATTTGCCACCCAGTAACCTTTTTGCCAATTAGTGATTGGAATCATGGTGACTTCCGCCTACTGTGACACCAAGTGCAGCCCTGGTTACTGTAGATAAAAGTTAATTTGGGTACAGCAGAATAAAAAAATTAAAAAACCTTATACATCACTAATGTGAAAAATTGGACTTCAGTTTCACCTTAGGACATGCCAGAGCACATACGAAAATACACAAGACTGAGAGGTCTCAGCATCACACATTCATAAAGATGGGATACAATTCACAATACCCAATTCTAAATAAAATACAGCATATGCAAGTGTAGAGGAAATTAACTTACTGTGCCGAAACTCTCAGGAGCACTAGCCTGTGTCATAGTTTTACGTGCATTTCATCTATTATCGTAACAGCACCCGGGATGAAGGATTTCTAGTGGAGTGGGTGAGAAAGGGCCGTTAATCGTTCTGTTTGGTTTACTTCTTGAGGATCCTTATTGATGCTACTTGGCTGTCTTTGTAGTTTCCCTCTGATTTCGGAGGCCATGTTCTCTGACCTCTGCGGCTTGTTCCACCTCTGGATGCTACTACATGATAATATGATGCTTTGTACCAGGCTCTTGAACACAATTTCCAGAATTTATGTACAAGTAAGAAAGCTTTTTGTCCCACAATGTCGAACAGACAGCTTCTAACTGATGGCCTCCTATGGTCCCCAATTAGCCTCTCGTCTTGATAAAGAGGCTGTTGTGCACCAGTAAAAGCAAAGAGAAATGAAGTAATGTAACCGTTCATAATAGCACAGTTTAACATTGCACAGTTCGACCAAAATAGCGCAGAGAATAATGAGTTCTTAGAGTGCGGATAAAAGCCCCTGAAGGTGATATTTATAATAAGCACACGCTATTAAACTCCAGATACACGACCCAGCAGTTATAGGAAGCAGGTTTGTCTTTCTGTTCCATTCAGGTGTCTTTTGCATAGTCAGAAGTGTTGCATTACATCGCAAATGTAAGTATTTCAGCTCATCCATTGTTGTTACTGTGTGACAGCATGAGAAAGGGAAGCTGAAACTGCACTGTTAACCAAAATGTGCCCAGGCAGCATAATCAGTGCCCTTAGAGGTATAAAACACAATATCACCCTGACAGGATATACATTATGCAGCTACGGTGCTCAGAAGACGGCAACGCAATGAGGCCCAAATCTACTTCACAGCGCTGATAGGGATAGAGGTGGGAAAGAATAACAACTACTCTGAATCTGCGTTTTGACTTCAGGACAAGTGGAGGCCGGGCGATGTGATATAGGACCAGATATTGTCGAGGATTTCTGTTGACATCCTGAGATGCGTTGTGTGTGTTTTTCCTCATCCCAAAGGCTAAATTACACTTAAGTGGCCCAAATTAGCGAGCCTAATTGACTGTGAACGAACCCGTCTTTTCCTAAAATATCATCACATTACTGTATATTGAATACTGTACAACTATATTAAGATGTTTGATCAGGAATGCTGTGATATTTGGGTTTGTAAGGTTTGGGGCTGCCACTGAAAATTATTTCCATTATCAATCAGTCTGGTGATTATTTTCATGGTTTATCGACTAAATGTTCTGTCTATAAAAAATGGGGATAAATGCTGAGACAATTCTCAGTGACACCTTTTATTCAACCAATCTTTTATTGGTTGGTTTCTTTTTTTAAACCAACAGTCTAAAACCTAAACCCTCTTCACCCATTATCATAAATGACAATGCAAAGTAGCAAATTCTTACATTTATGAAGCTGCAACCAGCAAATGTATAGCTTCATTGTAGGCAAAGACCTTTTTAAATGCACAAGAACCTGAATAAAACAGAACAACAAAGAGTAATGGGTCTCCTTTAATCGATCAAAATAGTTTTCTTTTGATCAACTTATCGATTAATTGACTACTTGTCGCAGCCCTACTATGTTCAGGATAGCACTGCTGTTAGCTTCCGTCACAGTGCATCACTGTCAACTTTAAAGAAACGTGCATAAGTCAATTTCGTATGCTCAAACACTGGTGACACAAGCAAGGTCACACACTCACCTTGGCTGACTGTCAGCGTCATGATACGCTTCATCTTCATCACCTCAACCGCTGCTAACTTTAACTCCGCTTTGGCCGGCTGAAATGTTTTGATTGAACTTGCATCAGATCAGTTGCCAGAGACTTCTGACGGGGCTGCTGAGGTCTTACGCTATCTTAGCCGCAGATCACTCAATGAATCTTTCTCTTTCATTCCAGACGTTACTCTCACCGGCACGGGCATTCATCTTTTTTTCGAGGTAATATCCACTCACTCACATGGGAGGTGTGTGAGAGTTGGCGATGAAAGGTAGTCTGTGTGATGGGGTGGGGGGGACATGAGGGCAGAAAATCTGGTCACCCGTTTTAAATTGCATTATACTGTAAGAGTTAAGGTTAAGGAGTAAAGTCCTGTGAGCTTTCTTTTCTCTTTCCTTATCCTGTCACGGTAAGGCAGGCGTCAGATTTACGTGGACGCAATTGATCGGTGAGTGGCACATCGGGCTGGGCGTGAATCAAGAGATTTTTAGCAGCTGCCTGGCCGTCCATCCATCACGCTGATCTCTGCTGGGCTTGAACCGGGCCTGTCACACTTAGATGGCCAACTGACTGCAGCATGGGGGGATGGTGTGGTAAACACTGGGACACTCGTTTATTTCAATTCACTCTGTGTCTGCGGGCGTCTCTCATGGGGAACAGATTCATGCTAATTCGTTACAGTATGCATCGGAAATCTCATCTTATACCGCGCTGCAAAATCAATCTTATCCTTGCCCGAGGCTGCGCCATCTATAAAGGCGTTTGTCTCCTGTGTCCTACCTGTGTGAGGAGCCTTCCATGCCGTATCAATGTCAGCACTCATTGGGTCTTAGTGGAGCTTTCTGATCCTGGCCAAGAAGCTGTTACCCAAGATTAACCCAGGCTGTTCTGTTGCATAGCTGCTGAAGAGGAGTGAGGAGAGCGTGTGTTTGTGTGTCTGTGTCTGTGTGTGTGTGTGTGTGTGTGTGTGTGTGTGTGTGTGTGTGTGTGTGTGTGTGTGTGTGTGTGTGTGAGAGAAGAAGAGAATCAGAGAGTAGGATGCATGCCTGCTCCCACTCTCCGTTTTGTCTGGTGGCATCCTCCTCAGGATGAGATGTGACAGCACTGGATGATCTAATCATGGATGTCATAGCATAGCTGCTTATTAACTGAGATTTCAAGGGCAAACATTTCCATCATTAGTAGTGTACTGTATAAACTGGAGAGCTCTATGAGCAAGAACAGGGACTGATGGATGGCTCCTGGTAATGTCACTTAAGCACAGGAGAGACTAGTTGTCTCATTAAATCTGTTTGGCACAAATTTTTCCGGAAGTGTCTTTACGGGGAGCTAATTTATAGAACATGCATCGATATGTGTAGTTCTGGTAGAGGACGTGTGCAACAGAAGTGTTCCTTGAGAGTTGAAGGGGAAAGGAACTGTCATTTTTAGTAAAACTCACTTGGGTTTCTTTCATGGTAGTTATAGTATTTGCATATTCAGAGTCCCAGAGACTCTGAAAGATGTGCAAATTTATGAAGTTTCACAGATAGAGAGGGGCTTCATTGATCTTTGATATCTTGGTTTGGTACTATAAATGTTAACTCCCCATCAGTGTAGTTTCTCTTTTATTGCTTTTGTATCACTGTATGTTTTTGACAGTTTAGATTAAATATATATTTAATTTGTGCGTGGGTCTGTGTGTGTAATTCATCTTTTTAGAAGCTCAAGGGATCTCCCAATGAGTTGCTATCCCACATTAGCTGTTTGTGCGGCACGCCGCTGTTTACCGACCAAATAAATGCTGTTGATATTTTGATTTTATTCTCCTTTTATTGGGCATCATATGGTCACCACTGCTACATCTTCACTGGGAGAGTGAGCATGCTTGTGATTAAATATAAATGTATATAATCTTTGATGATGAAATTCTTTGCGCTGTCCTTTCGTCAGCCATGCCGGTACTATTGGTTTTATAAACATTACAGTCTTTCCATCCGGCAGAGAGCAAATATTTCAAATGGAAATAGCAACACTCAGTCAATAGATTAATATTATTCGATTGACAGAAGAGTCATTGGCAATTATTTTCATGATCTGAAACACTCCATACTAAATCATTTATTTAATTTCTAAATGCATGTAAATGATTGTAAACGGGAATTAAGTTGCACATAAATGTTTTCCTTCATATAAATCAAAGCACACTCAACAAGTAATTGCAATAACCTCAGAAGTGTTTTTATCGGCTACATTTAAAAAAAAAGGTTGGACCACCTGCATTTCTTGCGCACTGGTGTGACCATTAAATACATTTTGTCACACTTTGGACACGTGCAGCCAAAACAGCAGCACAAATAATTTAATACATTTTTCACCATTTTTTTTTCCAAATTAGGCTTTGGACTGTCAGTCAAGAAAACCAACACATTAGAAGAAGCCTGCAATTATAGCAGATATTGACCCCTTTTTTATGGACTAAACAACTCATTGGTATCTTAATTAATAACTGGTTGATTAATCAGTGAGGAAAACAATCATTAACCAGCCCTAATTTCAGTAGATTATATGATCAGTTTTCATGGGCGTTGATACTGATATTCGTGCTCCCTTGGGGATAAACCATTTTGATTTCGTTAACAATATGGTCCGTCTTCTGGTGCAAAGACTATTCTTTCTGACCCTGCATTTGTAGTGGTAAGATTGAAGAATAGAAAAGCTGGGCAACCATCCAACAGTTTTCCTGCTGTGTAATGAGCGTTACAGCCTCATGCTGTATGGCTGCTGGAGTTGCTTTAGACTTTCAGTGCATAAAATACGGAAAGAAAAATCATGCAGGTGATCCGCATGCCTTCTTTTTAGTCCTGCATTCTATATAATGTCTCGTTGGTACCTAAAGCCACACCCACCTGTGCAGCCCCTTCGCTTTTTTTTTGTAACACAGGCTTGATTCCGTTTCAACTCAGACAAGCTGAAATGTCTGCGCAGTGAGACATTGCACTGCAACATCTGAATATTAAATGCATTCATGACTCTATAAGATTTTCCCACTCACTCCTACTTTGGCTTACCTGCGTGAGATTGACAGCATCTGGCTAAATGGCGCTCCATGACGTCCTGTGTTCATCCACACACATCACTCATGTCATTATGTGCTGCAACAGAGTAGAGTGGGTGGCAAGCGGACAAAGTCAGTCATTTCAAAGAATACAGCAAAGACAAATGGCTCTGTTTAGTGGCGATCCTGTTCTGCATGTAATCCCTTTTTTTTTTCCCCAAACACTGAAGAATGAGTGAATGTATTTAATGTTGACAGTATGTCAGGGCTAAGCTCTGTCTAATGATGTTTGGGAGCCTTTGTGCTTTAGCTGAGCCCCTAATGGCCACAAACCAACAACCTCCACCTCAGAGTGTGATAAGGGTGGTGCTCTGATCCTGCTGGATTGGACAGAAACGGTGATTATCACAGGTTCATTTTGCAGCGTTTAAGCGGATGCTGCCTGCTGTCTTGTCGTTTAAGAGACGTTTTGCTGTGGGAACCCGACCAAAATCCATCTCTGCGGAAAGCATTTAAAATTGTATTACAGTCATAGCTATGTCGCAAGCAGATGTGCATGCAGTTTATCCTTTACTACGCCTACAGTACATTTACATCCATTTAATGAGGGTTCTGTGCGCAGTACCATGTTTATGCTTGTAGCTAGTGTTATGTAGTTAGCTACCTAATTACCTGGCTTGCTGGTTTGTGAAAATGTCAGCTGTTAGAGCGCCCTGTGCCCTCCTGTTCTGTTGATGTGCACTGAATATATGGCCTACATACCGTTTCAGAAAACAGATAGATACTTTAAATTGGTTGTTCTGTCTGAGTGTGGTACAAGCCACCGCACCGTATCTGCTCATATTTATCACAGTTAAATGTACAGGTGCAGTAAAGACAGTCCTCTGTGTGTGCCTGTACCTGTGAAAGCTCTCCCAGCAAGACAAATTGGCACTTTGTGAAGAAAAATGATAGGCACACAGATTAACAGCGCAACTATGACCACAAAAGTGACAAAAAAATGGCAGGATTGTTATTGTTCACTATCTACAGTTAAAATCCATATTTTCAAAAGGCTGCTTTCATCTATCTGAGAAAAACAATTTGTAGTCTGTGAAGAGAGCGCAGGTAGAAACATCTCATTTTCAGCACTACAGAAATGGAAAGGGTTATACATCTCGCTGTAAATTATGCAACATATAAGTCATCCGGATAACAGCTGATGCAGAGATACGAGCTAACAGTCAAGAAGAGGATCAAGTGGATGATGAAGATGAGGATAATGACGCCTGTGCTGATGATAAAGACTATATGCCTGATGGCAGGGTCGATGATGCTGCTGATGCAGATGTTGATGAGGGCAGCGATTATGTCCCTTAAACTCGCAGCTGAAGTGAAAAGCATTCCACAAATGTGAAAACATCTGTGAAATATGCTGGAGAAAAAAAATTGTAAGTAAATGCAAATGTTTACAGCTGGGCATGCTTTGATTTTTTATTACTGGTGGTGGTGATGTAATACCTCACTTTGATACCAATACCAAAAAGGAAGTATAAACATTTTCTATTTAATAAAATAGGTCGGTGTCCTAGTGCAGCAGTGAAAAAAGTTAGACTCTTAGTGAAATATGCTTATTCACTGTCTTTCTTAGAGTTTGATGAGAAGCTTGATAACACCGTCTTGTACGTACACCAAGCTACTGCCAGCAGCAAGCCAACTCAGCTTAGTACTAAGGCTACCAGCACCCTTAACCTCACTAAAATGACGCATTGTATTTAATACATACAAAAACAAAAGCTTAAAAACAGTAAATCACCATTTTTATGGTCTGACCAACCAAGAAATAGACTGTTCCCCCATATCTGATTTTTGTTCAAAGCTCATTTATCCAGCCGCTGGGACTAGATTTATATTTGCGGTATAGACTTGAGAGTGGTATCAACCTTCTTAGCTCACACTCCAATATGAAATTGATAAGCATATTTAATATCTGTCCACCGAGCAAGTGCCAGCAGCAAGCTAACTTAGCACTAAGGCTGGAAGCCTGACTTTGTCCAGTAATGTGTAATGACAAATAGTCTGTTTCCCCAATTTCCAATCTTTGTGCAAAGCTAGGTTAGCCAGCTCACATTTATGCACAGAAAATTGCATCAATTTCTTTTCTAACACTAAATAAGAAAGTGAATGAGTATTTCCCCAAAATGTCTTCCTTTCATTGTTTTCATAAAGCAAGCAGCCAAACAAGAGCTTTCCTTCAATTAAATGCCCTCTAACACTAGCAACAGATCAATAGATGGGGAAGCACTGATCAAGTAGCGTTCAATACTAGGGATATTTGAAGCATCAGACCCACCTTTTTAGATTTAAAATTCTCAATATCAAAATATTATGTCACATTGTTCACTTGAAAAAAATAGTTCCTTTCAACAGATGAAGAACCACATTCCACTGACCACAAGGCCAGGTATTTCCAGAGAAGCCTAACATATTTTATTTTCTATTCAATATTGTTAATCGCTGCAAAAGTTCCTCCTCGCATTTTGCTACAAATTAAAGGCAACACACAAAGTGAACTCAGCCACCTCCTTCACGCATTCTCTGCAAAGAGAAAGATAAATGTCATCCTTAAGTAATTAAAATTTAAAGTTTCACACAAGCCACTATACATGAGTGCATGCCCATCATAAAAGATTGAGGTATTTACAATGAAGTGGTTCCCAAAAAAAGACACAGCTGAGGAAAAAAGTAGAGGGAATAAAATGTAAGATTCATAAAGCAGAGAGAAGAGAGTGTTGTTTCGCAACATGACATACATTTGAAGTCGGGACACTGCCATGCACTGTTGAAAAATATGGGTCTTGCTGCTAGCACCAGGAGCCTTGAACTGCAAGGCAGATGCCCATAGGAATCATGAAGCAACATTAGCGTGTTCCAGTTACAGCTTCCTCTCACTAATCATGTTTCCTTACATGTAAGGTGCAAATTAAGTAATGTTCACTGAGTGAATTGACTGAAGCCCTGTGACAAAAATCGAAGTGACACATATGAAGAGGAAGAGCGTCACCTTAACGTTTCGCAGGTTCACGTACATGCTGATTTGAGGAAAAGTGAATCTTATAATTGGATGACACCAGATTAAAATCATGCGCTGTTTATTACTATGTCAGACATAATAAATGGGAAATGAGCTCCAGACAAGCGCATGGCATTATAAATGACATGTATAAATAGATAAGGATTTTAGCTCTCCTGTAGATGAGAAGATTGATGCCACTGCCTCTACAGCCAGGAGACCTTAGCCTAGCTTAGCATAAAGGCTGGAAGCAGGGGGGAAAAAAACAACAAAGGGTGGAAGTGATGATGAAAGAGAAAGACGCCCTCAAATGACATCCTCAACCACAAAGTGAAAAAATGTTCTCTATGTCATGTGGTGGATGCTGTTATCTAAGAGTGCCTCGAAATAGTGTCATGTCGTATTAGATGTGGTTGCAAATGTCTAAGACTCACAGACTGTTTTGCTGGTTCATTTTGTAAAGCTGTACATTAAGGCCCTTGTAATAAGTATGAGTCAATAGGTAATGTGTTTTTGTAAGTCCTTTTCCACATTATTCCTAGCCTCCTTGATACATTGCGCAAATTATGGACAAGACTTCCGGTGCATCCAGTTACTCATCAAGAAGCAGCATTTTCCACGGTAACCGGACACTAAGGCTGCGTTCACACAAAATCTGGTATTGCTGCAAAACGCTACATGCTGGTGCGGTGGTCACCAAGATGTAGTCACTCCACGGTCTGTGTGTGTGACGTGTTGGGGAACCCCGCTGATCAGTTTGGCGCAAGATGTTTGGCAAAAGACGCTATGTTGTTCTGCTACTGGCATGCTGGTCCTACTAGATAGTGTTTGTCCTCATCGATGGATTAAAAATAGCAGGAAACAACCAGGATGAGGCAGTGAGAGTGACGCTTAACAGTACACAGAGAAATGTCTGTTGTGTTCTGTCTATAGTATTTTTCCATGCTAGATAGCATGCTCTGCTACAGACAAGTTCTGCTTTACTTATGATCTCCGGTCATGCCTCTGCCACAGTAGGTTAAACATGCCGGTCCTACAGTCATCATCATAAAGTGGTGCACAATGCCAAGTTGAGTGTATACAAACAACACATTATGCTCCAATGTGGCTTCAGTCATGGTCTGCTCGCAAGCATATGTGATTGGCCACCGGATCGTGACATCGGGCTGTGTTTCTCCAAAAGTTGAGTCGGCTTCAACTTTTCCACCACAGCTGGCGGGGTTTTTTGCACAACTCCCCGCGTCCCGTGGCTAAAATGGACTACCCTCATAAAAGTGAATGGGGAAACCTGCGTTTTACTAGTTCAATATATATATATGTTTGTATATGTACAACATATATACATATACATATATATAAAAAATATTTATGAGATGAACTGTGAAAATGTTTTTCTGTACTCTGGCTGAGTTAGCATCCAATGACCCAAGTGTTTAACACTTAAAGGAAACTTTAACAGCTTGATGAGTTAATAAAAGCATTACAGACATATTGAGTTTAAATAACTTTCCTGTTATGTCATTGTTTTGTAAAATTGTGTACTGTTATTCTTAAACCTTTCCAAGCCTTTTTTTTTTTATTGAGATTATTACATACTTATACGTTATCCATTATTAAACAATTTGCAGCTACCAGTTTAAAGCATGAACAATGCCTTATGAAGATGAATAAATCCTCTATTATGCAGAAGTTGCCTCATATTTTAAATGAGGTTTCAAATGTAATGCAAACTGAAAATCCTGCAAACCTAGTTCCCAGTAAAAAACATAAATCAAGGAGAAACTAATTTTCTATACTAGTCAAACTGTGCGTTGAACAAAATCCTCCTTTCATTCAAATACATGCAGACAGCATGACTTTTACTGTCAAAAGATGTCGGCCTAACTACACAATTACAAACCTGTGGATGAAAGAGAAAAGAAGAGAAAAGAAATGGGTCAACACGCGGCAGCCTTGTCAAATTACAGCGTGACACAACTCACAAATAACCAGGGCTGACTGTTGTAAACAAAGACGGCAAATTACTTTTAACTGACCTTTGAAAATAAATAGACCTGTTATTCACCATCGCATCAAGAGTGGTTTCAAGTTGAACGCAGTAATGTTTTAACACGGATGAAATTCATGAGACGTTTGCTCAGCTTGTAACGAAAGAGCTGTAATGAAACCTATTATATTAAACATATTAGAGTGACTGTGATTAAAGACATGTCAGAAATAATACCATATTTTTGTTCTTAGCCATGCTAACGGTGTGGCTCTGTGGATGGCAATGTCAGTCGGTTGCTTGGTTGATTGGTTGGTTGATCCACATCTTGAGTATTGACTGAAATATCTTTGCAATCATTGGATGTCTTACATCCTGGTGACAAGAGGATGAGTCCTACTGACTGTACTAACTTTTCCTTCAGTGCCACGAGCAGGTTCACAGTTGTGGTTTAGAGTATAATGTCCCAACTTCTAGATGGGTGGCAAGGAAATTTGATTCAGACACTCATGTGCCCTTTAGGATGAATTTTAATTACTCGATCTTCCAGCCTCGTCAGTAGGTGATATTTCAGTTGTCCAAATACCTGCAAAACTAATTATTTCATAATCAGCCTCAGCCTCAGATTTGGTGTGGCTGCGGGGGAAGAAAAGCATTTCAAACCTTATTTTGGGGCGAAGCCATGGTACTGTTTAAGCATGTTTTATCAGATTTGACTGGTGATTTGGTGCATCCATCTATCTATCTTCCTCCACTTGTCTGGGGTCAGTTTCTAGGCGGCAGAGGGCTTAGTGGGGTATTCCAGACGTCCTTTTTTAGCCCAGCAAGACTTCCCAGCTCCTCCTGGGGGATCCTTAGCCATGCCCAGGCCCGATGAGACATTTAATCCCTTCAGTGAGTTCTGGGTCTGCCCTGGGGTCTTCTTCCAATTGGTTGTGGCTGGTTGCGCCAAGGAGGCATTCTAATTTGAGGCCTGAAACCACCTCAGATGGCTCCTTTTGACACAGGGAGCGGCGACTCTACTCCGAGCTCCCCATGCTATCTCTAAGGCTGAGCCCTGTCAGTCACCACCCAGAGGGCATGACCATAGGTGAGGGTTGGAATGTCCAAGTAACCATTGACAGTGAAGTTATGACTCCCTCCACATTCATTCAGATAGGATAGATAAATAACTTGCAAAAAGGACTCAGATGACTAAGATGATGAATGGAGGAAGCATCAACATCAGCACGTTAGCTTTGTCACTGTGAGCATGTTGACATACTGACATTAGCATTAAGTTCCCATTTCCACTAGCCTCCACTGTGTAGAGCCTCACAGAGCCGCTAACATGGTTCTAGACTCTTCTTCTGACATGTCTTGTTAACCTAAATTCTGTGTCAAAGGAACTATCACCCCAAAAGTGAATCTTTATGTGAATTAAAACAAAACATTGGTCTTGCATCACAGTTTCTTTTCAGTTGATATGTTTTTGACACTATTATTGACATGTAATGGAGATCATGTAATGGCTGATTATCTGTGTGCTTTTGGGTCAAGCTTTGTCATTCATAGTCGTGCCGTTTTCTTTCAAAATAGACTCCCATTCCCGATGATGGAGAAACAAATGAACTGTCCCACATAGCCTTTCTCTCACCACCTTCTTCTCTTATCTCCTCCGAGTTACCTCCAGTTAGGAGGAGAGTGCCACTGAGCGAGGTGAGAAAAGCCGGGGTAGTAAATCTGCTTCGATATGCACACGCCGAAGATGTATTCGCATTCAACAGTCTTCGAAATCTATTTTTTCAGCCTGTTGAAAAGTGAATACAGAGTCTACATTATCATATCTAATTACCTTGGGAATATGGTGGATGGTCACAATTCTTCGCCCACGCACAGCTTTGCATGTTACGGCCAGTAAACAGCATGTAATTGAAATGCAGACATCACAGACGGTGAAAACATATAGAAAATAGCCGGTTTAACTCGAAGGGGTGCAGTTGTAAGATTTATTTCTGGATTTAGATCCCATTTCAAAACCCGAGGTGTGAAGGCACTTTAGCTGCTTTACCTCAGTGCTGTCAAGAGCTGAATTTTAGATGGAAAATCTTTCACCTTTCAAACACAGTGCCAAACTTCCAAAGCGTTGTTACTTCTCCCTTTAGACCCACTTTCAGCACAAACATTTTTTTTATTTTTTTTTATGTCACACAAAATTGTTATCTACAAAGTAACCTGAAGTGGATGTTGTCCCATCTTAAATCTTGAACGGACACATTTTTGGGGCGGGCTATTTGGAGAAGTCTTTTGAATGAGATCATCTATTTTGAAATATTCAGCCTTTAAATGTAGATTTAATTAGATGTGACACAGCTTGTAATTAACAGACAGTTCAGTCAAAATGAGTATTGTGTGGGTTAAGATAATTCAATTTAAAAAGAATGAAATCACAGGATATTAGACATTAGCGCATCAATAAATATGAGCAATATACATCACATTTCACTGGAATCATAACGTGCTGCTTTGAACAATGATCCCAAGCAAACTAATTAAAAAGTAAATGACTTGAAAAAAAAAAAAAGATGGATGAAGTGATTTGTCTAATGTGATGCATAACAGTGGGATGCAGTTCATTGCGTTTTATAGAGAGCTGCCAGTTACATACAGATAGCTGAAAAATGATATTTTTTACATGGGGAAGGAGGTTTTAGCTTTGTCAGCCAGCCCAGTGTTCATGCCATGCATATATTGGTAATCTGAATGGTATAGAGGGAAAGTGAATGTCTCACAATTCAAGTCCTCTGAGAGAATTAAGTTGAAGCAAAATTTCTCTTCCAGACTGTTTGGGATTCACTAAGAAAGTCACTGGCACGGAGAACACAGACAGAATTTATTCCAGCCTAAAACCCAGCGACAACAGCTCACTGAGGCCGCTTTTATAGGCGCCTAGTAAACAGTGTAAGAAGCTTCAGCTGGGCCAGACTGAGGTAGCAGCTTGTTAGAGTGATCCAACACAGCTGAGCAGCCTTCTGTGGCTCCGTCCTGGGTGCTGCAGGGTGGAGGGCGGGTGCTGTCCTTGTAACTGCGCTGTAGGTCCCCAGGCAGTATCAGTGCCTGAGTGACAACCCCCTGCTGCCTATTACTTGCTTATATTTGCATGCATATCCTATTTATATACTTCTACTTCTGAAGCTGCAGAATTCATGTTCAAACTTTTTGTTTTCATAATTTTTAATGTTTATGTATTTTTTATAATCCAAGAAAAAAAGACATCTTTACATTGTTATATTGTTTATATATCATTTTGAGATAATGTTATATAATCATTCAATAAATATATACTTATTGCCAAAGTCATCATTAATCTGCTGATTTTGTAATTGTTAAGCATCCACACGGGTGAGCATGCATTATGTTTCTAAGTTGTCTATCCATCCGTCAGTGAACAAGAAATCTCAAGAACACCTTGAGGGAAATTCTTAAAATTGGCCAGATGTCCACCATGACTCAAGGATAAACTGAGTAGAATTTGGTCATCAAAGGTCAAGATCGCTGTGACCTCACAAAACGTATTTTTAACCCAAGAATTTATACGGCAAATACGCTAAAATTTTTATGAAATTTCATATCTGGAAAATTCATCATAATGTTCTGCTAAAAGTCACTCTGCATTATGCAATGCCGTAGCTCAGGGACGGCTACCTGACCGGTGCACGGAGGCATACAAACATGTGGCAATAATTCTTTTGTCTATAAAATGTCAAGAAATAGCGAAAAAATATAATAAAAAAAATATGATAATACCAAAACCTGTGTCATAAACCTCAGTGAGATGTCTCCAAATTGCTTGTTTTAACTGTCCAAAACCCAAATATATTCTCTTGAATATCATAAATGATGATGACTTGCTTGAAAACAAAGTATAGATTCTGCAGTATCTTTGTTGGCACTGTGTATTTGTACATAGGCCAGGTTTTTCTCTTTCTCCAGGCTGCAACTAACGATTATTTTAACAAAAAATGCTCATTGCTATATCTGAGCCCAAAAATGGCTTAAATGGTTTTTTTATTGCCTAACCAATTGTCCAGCCCCTAAAGATTCTTCATTTACTAAGAAAAAGCAAACGCTCACATTCAGGAAGCTGCAAAAAATATTTGATATTTTTGCTTGGTGAAAATAGTTAACTTTTTTATTTGTATTTAATAAACTTATCTATTAATTGGTAAGTAGTTACAGCTCTGTATCGGACCTGATGCTCCTTTAAAAACATATTTTTTACGTTCCTCCTCATTGCTTCCAATAATAGACAAACGATCATAGAGCCTAAACATGTGCTAAACTCCTGCTGGTTGCAACGTTGTGTGATGACTGAAAATGGTTGTGTAGGAGGAGCAAGAAGGTGGAGTGCAATACGGAGGGAAGACGGATCCTCCGAGGCACACAAACTGTGACCTTCTATAGATAGAAGGCTGATGATTCAGATCACATGTATGGCATCGACCTGCTTCACACTGATTTCACATCTCTGTCAGCGTTGATTAGAGATGCCTGATATTGTATTTTGTATTTGTATTTACATTTGATGATATATTCCAACTCATCTCGGCCTGTTGCGGATGGCGATACATAAGCAAAGAACATTGAATCTTTCCTGTCCGTCTGAGTTGTTTGCCTGTCTCTCTACCTACACCGATACACATACAATTCATGATAATGAGAAAGAACTTTGAGGGGTGTTAGGAAAGATGATTAGTGTTCTCGCTGTACTTCATTTCAATTTCTGCAAAGTCCGAACTATGCAAATTTTTCATGAAATTGACAGTTTTCCCTTTCGGATGCCAAATTGCTGACATGCTGTGTACTATGGTTTGGTGGAGCATAGAAAATCTCCTGGTCACTCTCTTTGTCCGCTATGCGTCAGTACTTCTTCCGTGGTGTCTCTGGAGGAGAAGCAGGCCGGAAAAAAAACCCAAGTGATTGCAAAATTTAGTCAGCTAGAGTCATGATGACTATCATTAGGTCGATAATTTTAAAAATTCATGACAGTGTCTTTGTATGTTTTCTCCATAGAGGAGGAAAATGTGGATGCAATTAAGGGATCTGCGATGTACCTCGTGTGTACAGTCTCCTGGGGAACACTGATTAAATATGAAAAAGTAAATACGCAGAAAACTGATTAGGAGGTAGGATATTTTAGCAGCTGACCTCTCTACTCAATTATTAGCAGGACTTGCACTGTACATGTCCCTACACTTTGTCCTCTTTGAGAAAATGCGTCTGTGTCTCTGGGTTATTTGAAGAAGCAAATTCCCAGTTAGGCTCTGTAATTATTAAACATGCAGACGGATGCATAAATGATTCATTATGAGACGACAAACAAAGCAAAACAATATTTTTTTTTATCTTTACCACCACTGATGAAACCATACGTTTAAAGAAAAGTTAAAGCAATAAAAAATGCATCAAGATAATTTCCTTTGAAAAAGACAAACATTTGAGCTTGGAGCCAAAGTTCAAGGCAGCAACGTTTACATACATCTTTAATCTCTAATGCAAAGTTTAAATTTAAGAAAACGTGCCCGTGTATTTAGGTCCAGCCCATCTTTCTTCCATAACATTACATTGTAATTACATTGGTTTATTAAAAGTATGGATCAGTATAGTTTCAGTAAATGATTAATCAAAATCATTCTTCTTGATTCAACAGACTCTTCAATTTGTCTGTAATGCCTTTTTTCCAGTGTGATAAGACTGTGGAGATAAGAGACTGCTGGAAGTTTACTGATTGTCCATGTTTTTCATGTTCATGTTTTGTCCAACTGAAATCAAAAACGATATAGCAGCATAATCTGACAGTTCATCATTTTTTTCCTACTTTACAGTAACATCGTTTAAAAAATGATTGTTCACTCTGAGTGGTGTGCTTGTTTTCACAAACCCAGTAGAAATAATTGAGCCTCGCTGCTCTCATTAATATTCCCTAAAAACTCACAAAAAAGACACAGATTTGTACTTAGATCCACTTCATAAGATTGTGCATAAATTTAACACTGAAATGCTGCTTTTTTTTGTTTGTTTCCCAGATTTAGTGTTCTTCACTCTGCTTTTTGGACATGGAGAGTAAGACAAAGCTTATAAAACAAGAAAAGACTAGGATGGACAGCTCTGTTCCTAAAGAGACTTCCTATCTCAGGCTAAGCAATTCAGCTTAAAATAATATGGCAACAGTTTTAGGTTCTATTGCAATGATTGATATAAATGTCAGTATCTCGAGTCTCCTGTAAAGCATTTCATAAAGAAATGGACATGACAAATTTCAAATATAATATATTTTTTTAACAAATACCTCAATATGGATATTGCAGCAATATTGTAGGGACGACTATTGTTCAATTCGCAAAATATTAACCCAATGAGATTTTTGATAAATAATCAATAGTAAGGTGGCTATAATTCAGGGGTTCTCAAACCTATTCTGTAAATTTGAAATTTAATTTTTAATTAATTAGCATCTCATCTTTCACATCTCGGGTATTTAGAATGTATTATTTAACAAATGCTGCAGTAAAACAACGTGAAAATTATAGTCTACGTATGAACTTGTACTAGAATATGGTTGAGTTTGGAAATTACAATTTGATTTGTTTTTTTAAAACATAATTTTAAAAGTGTATGTAAAAGTGAGTGATTATTATTATTATTATTAATACTATTATTATTAATAAAAATAATCATAATAATTATCATTATCATTATAATTATAACAATAATATTATTATTTTTGTTGTCTATAATATTTAAAATAATAAATATAACATGTTTTATCAAATCACGTGTATCTCATAATCATATACATATATGATTATTAGTTGTGCTGTAGTGAAAGAACAGAGTTCCAACAGATGTAAGCCTGTTTTTCATGTATGGAAAATAAGACCAAAAAAGATGAAGACCTTGGCGGCCATTTCAGTATAGATTTCTGAGTTCATGAGGTGCACTTGAACATACCATGACATTAATAGGATTTCTGATCTCCAGCAACACTGTGTATTCGTACTCAGATACGGACCGGAGTCTGGACTTACAGAGGCCCTGATATAATGACTAGAGTCATACTTGCACAGGGCCAGTATTACCAGAGGACCTAGTGTTAAACAAAAGTGTTTAAAGAGACTCCAACATCACTTTAGTTTTGCAACCCTGGTGTTGTGAAATGATGAATGAATGAACCTTGTGTTTAGTTTGGCATAACAAGGGATAAGCAAAGTCTGTCTTCTCTCATATTTACTGACATTATCTTCTGGATCTGATGTCAAGGCTAATTTACAGTTGTTTTGACCACTTTGTGTGTGTGTTACGGGCATAAATACAGCTTTAGAGCTGTTTAGATCAAGTTAAAGATGCTTTCTGGCTGAACTTGAATATGAGAACTTTTGTTGCTCCTTACTTTCTCTGTCATCCGTTTTAAATGTCAAAATAGTCTATCTCACAGCACAGCTGTTGGCTGCTTGCAAACATATTTTGAGCTGCAATTAAATTTCTTGCTTGTTCAGTTGTCTAACAACAGAAAACAGATGTTTAAAGCTCCTGTTAGTAAGATAGTGAAAGTGACGCATTGGGTTTTCCAACTTGTCAGATATGACGCTTTGGGATTGTAGCAGGGGTTGGCCGCCTTCTGAAAGCGTCAGTATTTGACAGGTTGGGAACGACATTGAAAATCAACTGTCTTAACTGTCAGGAGCTTCACAGAGAAATACAACCCCAAATCACTAACATGCTGATTAGCACAGGACATGGTGGGTAACAGGTTGTGTATTTCTTCCTTTACATATTACAGACATGGCAGATTTGCACGGGATTAAGATCACAGATGTCTGCTGCAATTGTGACCAACTACTAGAGATCCCCAGGTAAATAAGTCTCATGGGAATGGGGCTTAAGTGGGCAAAGGCAGTTATCAGAACAGCTGGAACAGTCGGGTAGATTCAGATTTTTTTTTTTCTTTTTACTGTAATGCAGAAGTTGCCTCCGAGAGAATCTTATGTTCACATACAGTAAGTGCAGTTTCCAAATCACCTTGGCAACTAGAAAAAAAACCCAAAACGCTTTGCTTCGAGCATCCCTCAGTCTCCCATGAGCACTGAGGTCGAAGGGGTAAAAGATTACGGAGGTGTGGTGAGAAGTCGTTACTTGCGGCGCAGCCTTTACTCAATGCACAGACCCGTGACAGACCCATGCTTCAAGTTGATTGGGCGTGCATATTGAGAGCAGGTTTCCTTACGTTCGCTCCTATAGGCCTATTGAAATTGCTTTCATAGTCTTGCAGGCTCCATTTAGAGAATGACTCACCTCCACTGGTGCTCTAATGGGAAAATTGATGGGTAAAAAGAATAGAGTTAAACAGCTGGGTAGCAAAGACCATGTGGTACATTGGGTACAAATGTGGCGTTATTCTACAGTGTAAGCCCAGAACCTGCTGGGGTAACCTGTAGATGAGAGGGATGATTTCAGAACGCTCGCGGTTCATTGAAGCGTTAAATAGAAAGCGATGCATGCAACAGAGGCATGCCGCAAGACAAGAAGAAGACCTTGAGCTGTCTACTATATAGATGCAAACAACATACTATGAAACGCCTCAGCAACAAGCAATTATAGAACCCATATTTGGTTAGATCAAACATACCCAGGCATTTTAAAACACTGTTGGAACATAAAATACATGCAGTAAAATCCACAGCACGTGGAAATATTGATCCTGTAATCCTGTTAAACCTAATTGAAACCAAGGGAGTGACTGTCTCACGTATGAACAGGTTATTGAAACAGCTCATTTCTGCCAACATCTGTCAGATTTGTGAAGGGCACCTGCAGCAGTCGTCAATTCACCCTGAGTCTACCTCCAGTTTTGCTCTTTCACCTGTTTATCCACTTGATTTTTCAGAGTAATGCTGTTCACTGAAACGTTATCCCTGTTGTTCAGTGTCAGCCATGGGAGCAAAAACCGCTAACTCCCATTCCCTGTAGCGTGGAGTCTGTGTTTTCTGCACATGCACAATCAGTAACTGTTGAACTCTGTCTGCCCCTCTGTCCTTCCCCAGGGTAGCAGGTTGACTCTTAGTAGCAGCCGTTCATTCATGCTGAATCTGTTCTGCAGTGTAATAATGGTGCTGAACAGATAGCTCCTGAAGATGTTCCATTTAAGGGAATATATTGATTGAGCGGAGAACGTTGGATGGCTGGAATGGTATTACGCGGTGAGGACTCCATTCTAGCACAGCTCTCAAAAGGAGCAACTGTTCCTTTTACCTGTAGAGGAGGAGTAGCGGGGGTGTATCACTCGCCTACAGTATCGCATCAGTCATCCTCATCGCTTCCTGTTCCCAGCTGTATAGTGAGGATCGGTCACACAATCTTTGCGGCGACACCGACACCATTGGCTGGATTTCAAACCACAATGAGAATTCATATCTGGAGGAAATCGACAACGAGAACACAACCTGCTGCTCAGTGTGAATAAAACCAAGGAGCTAATGGTTTACTTTAGAGAGAAGGAGGCGAGGACACACACGTGCCTACGTCATGGAGCTGAGTTAGAGCAGGTGACCAGATTTTAGGTCACTCATCACAGAGAACACGAGCATCAAGGACATCACGCAGTTTTAGGAAAGCTCAGATAATGACTGTATTTCTTGAAGAGCATTACAAAGCATCCTGACTGGAAACCTCACAATCTGGCATGGTTCATTCATGGCTCAGTACAGGAAAGCTCTACAGTGGGTGATTAAAATAAGCCCCCAGGAACAGCGCTGAGCTTTGAAGCCAATTTGACATTGTGGTCGTACCATGTAATTACAATGTCACGTGACGCATATTGTGAAAGAAGGGGCTGTCAAACAACTGATAGATTTTTTTAGCTAGTTTCGCGATCAGAATTTGAGCCACTTCCGACAGCATTTGTAAGGTCTAGAAGAGCCACACCATTAAATTTTTTATTCCCATTAAAGTTAGCCGAGGGCTGAATCAGAAGCTAGCTGCTCGGTCGGTGCAAGTTTCTAGTATGCACGCTCTATGGGCCGCACGGTCAGAAGATCCCGGTAATTTTACAACCATGTAAACTAATGTCGCTTAATTTATAGGAATGTACAGGGCTTCGCCTCCAATGCTGTATCCAGTTTCTCCTGAACATATCAGTGGTTTAATCCAGAACATCATTGGTTCAGAGCTATCAGGAATCAGTGATATCAGTGAGGTGAGGCATCTGTGCAAAACCCACAGGATAGTAAAAGACAACACCCACCTCAGCCACAGTCTGTTCACCCTGCTGATGGGTGCATAGAACATCTAACCATCCTCTCTATGTCATCAATTGTACTGATCTACATTACATTAAACTGTGCTGTCATGCTTTATGGACAGTATATCCACTTCATTTGACAATAAACATAATGTGTCTTGGTTATCGTATACGACATAAAGATTACCATTCATATCCTAGTGCCATCAGTAGTATAACACATTTCAAACGGCTCTGGCTTAGGCATAATAAAACATGAGAGTATGAAGAATGCAGCAGTGTAACAGTGACCATATCGCTAGACTGTAATTCTTTTTGTTGTGGTATTGGTAAAAGTGTGTACTATATGATATTATTGTACTCCAACAAATCCAAAGCAGTGGACTATGATACAGGCATGTGCAAAATAATCTATATAATCTATATAATCTGTGTTTTTACACCCTTTTTATTGCATCTAGTGCATTATATATGCTGCAGGGTCGCTATAACATCAAATATGCATATTTATTTATATGTATATATCTATACAAACACAGTAAACAGTAAAAAGTAAACAGAACTAAAACAATAAGTAAAAATATGGGCAGGTAAAAAATAAGACTGTATTCTGAGTAAAGGTCCACAGACCTGTTTCAATTTATAACTGTAAATGACACAATGCTACATTTGACACAACAACAAGATTAAATGCAAACACCATACTAACAAGTTGATACGAGTGTGTAATCAATAGGTCCACAGGGGAGCACAGAGCGCCCCAACTTGAGCTGTCGACCAGAAACTTAATTGGATTCTTATTACTGCTTTATCCACGCTGCTAGAGAATCAGTTCGATAAACAATCCTGTTGAATCCAGAAAACAACTAAAAAGCTTGTAGACAATGCATCTCGTTTATTTTCCCATATATAGAGAGACAAAGTCCCTCCCCTTCCGGCATACCCAATGGGAGCTTATTCCGGAAAAAAAGATATTTAGCAATAAATGGCAAAAAAATAAATATTTTATTCCATCACCGTTTGACTGTATTGCAATGAAGTACACCTATGATTTTTTTATCAGCTTGGTCAAAAAATGTGCAGTTTGCCTTGGAGATAGTAACATACCAGTTCACATTGTGAGCTGCAGCCATATGGAAGTGAAGCTAGTCAGTTCTATAATCTAACTAATATGCTAATATACCAATTCTGCAAGGTTTCAGTCATGGGTTTCAGTGAATATCAAACTGTTGGGGGTGTGGTCTTTCTTATTACCCATTTTCACAGGCTTTTACTTCAACCACTGTTACTGTTACCCTTTAGTAAGTCTGTTTTTAATAGAGTTTAACACAAATTTTACTGGAACAACAATGTGATATTGTGATATAGACGTCCTTGAAAAAATACATCAGGTTGTTAGTAGGGGTCAAAAATGAACATTTTCTTTTCAAATCCCATGGCAGGGCCCGCTTAAGTTCAAAACGTGTGCTGAGTCAGCTTGAAGGTTCCTACAAGTGCAAAAAAAAAAAAACGAGGGGCCTAATGCCAGACCAGCATCGCAAAGCCCCAGTGGGAAATAGGCCTGTGCGTATGCTTCATCTGGCCTGTGTGTGTTAGCCTAATAGTCCCAGAGATCGTCTGAGTGAGAAATTGATGTAAGCACAAAAAAAAAAAAGCAAAAAAAAAAGCAGGACTGGGTGATTGGAAACGTGGGGGATTTCAAGGATTCAAAACAGACTGATACAGAGGAATGAAAGATGCAAACAAGAACCAGAGTTGTCAGTGAAGATATTCAGTTAGTGGTGCCCTTGGCTTTTTCTTTTTTGTGAGATAATTAGACGTTCTTCATCTCAGCCTTTAAATGCTTCTCTTATCTAAATGAAAGATGCAGGTGGCAGGTCATGCTCGGTCATGGATGCATTGTTTTATCAGGCTCTTACCTAATTACCCCAAAGTTAGGGTTTGCTGACTCTGCTGTGCAGCTCGTATGGCTTTTCTTAAAAACGCTAATGTTGTATAGAATATTTCACACAAAATTGGTCTCATTTTGTCACTTAGTTTGATATCAGGTCCTCGCCACTGGAAATAATCTTCCTAACAACCAGTGAAATCAGCTATGAATGCTGCTGGCCATAATGTCCCTGTTGTTACATGTTGTGTATTTTAGTATTCTTCGCGGAGGACATATTTAATTTATCATCCTCTCTACTGTGGATATATCTGCTCCCACATTATGGTGCATTTATGTGTCTTACTGTGACATCTCGGTGCACAAATTGCTTTTAATGAGTGTTAATGGGAGTCAGTGCAAAACCGTTGTCATGCGGTGAGGCTGCGAAGCTGAAAGCACCCCATGCCTCCCTGTCTTTTTTATATACAATAACACTAATGTGTTGTTTGTCTGATTCAAAACAAGCCGAAGTTGACTTCGTATACGCAGCTTTGAAAGGTTCTGAAAAGCATTTCACACCCCATACCTGACCCCGACAAATTGCAATTCATCCTGTGAGGAGGAGTGTCAGCTTTTATGACCTTCCACGATACAGCTATTCCCATGATAAACCCGTCTATCAGAAGGGTTTTCTCCCTGCCTGGAGCCTTGTGATACTTCGGGGAGAACACTTTGATTTATTTGCTGTGATGCACTCTTTCTTGCGACATCTACCTTTAGAGAATAAACCCAACTGTGGCAGTCCCTCATCAGCATGAGACCCAATAGAGGCTGTAATTCCCTGCAGACCCAAACACATATTATATTTCTGTGTGACAGAGACGAAATTGGGCCAACGTTGCATGAAATGCCTCCGCTCATAGCCGAGAAACGCCTTTTAAAATGAGAAAGAACTTAACATAACAAAGATTATTTCTTGCTTTCAGGGAAATGTGCTCGTTTTTTGTGATTTATTGCAAACTCTAGAGCTTTTAACTTGACAAATTATTGACAATTTGCATGTATGGTTGACTGATTGAGTGGATCAATACCTTGTATGAAAACTACTACAGCATCTGCCTTCCTTTCTCCTTCTGAAGACGCAGGGTGACTTTGGAACATTCTGTGAATGTTAAGAGCAGAAATCTCAACATTCACTGTATTCCAAGTTTTCTAAATCAAACATATCCGGAGTTTGATGTGTGATGTATGTCACACAGTGTATAAGCAACTAGGAGATCTACAGTGTTGTTTCACTCTTTTGTGCAGATTGTTTGGATTAGATAATAGCTGATGATTTCACTTTTGATCGCTTATAATTGGATTACACAACAGTATTGCTCTTTTATGTGTTTTTAATAGGTTTTGGACAGCAGTGGAGTTCTTTGGCACAGAGGCATAAGCTATATCAGGCTGTGACTACACCGACAGTACTTGTCTGTAGAATAAATTCATTGTTGGCTTTGTTCTCTGTAGAGAAAATGTTGTTAATAATGGAAAGATAAATAAACGCCACACCTATGCTTTTAGTACAGATTTTATCCCGTACGTGTGTATTGTGCTTAGACATAAAAAACCCAGAGGATGACCAGTTGTAGCTTTTAGCCTTTCTTTTGAATAGTCTAAATGAATCGGGAAAGGTTCCTGTTTCAGCCGCAGACGTGTGTGACGTGGTTTGTGTCCTTAGGCCTGTGAGGCGCACCCTCTTTTGTTATCACAAAGTATTGAATTTTGTGTTTGTCTGTTTGTTCCTAACATGGACCACTTCCTTCTCATCACTCAGCCTCTGGCCTGCATGTGTTGTTTGGCTGTAATGTCTTAGTCTGAGCCCAGGGAGTGCAGATGGCTTAGTGGGCTCAACATCACCAAAGTTAGTGAAACCATGGATCGTACCCCTGCGTCTGTGGGGCCGCTTTTTCCACAGGCTCTGAGGGATTGGAATTGATTCTGCTTATCAATACGATTCTATTTCAACTCTATAATTGATTCCTGATCAGTTTAAGTCAAGCTGGTTGTAGCCTGAGAGATAGCTGTAGCAACGGTCAGGTATCATGAATGAGAGAATATTTGTACTGCATTCATTCTCATTTAAGTGTTCATAGTCAAAGAAAAAAATCTTCGAGACAATAGGATGATAGACGATTTTTTCAGCCAATACCAATAAAATATCCAATAATTTTGCTTTTCATATTTCAAAGATGAAGTGAGTCCTCTTCATCTTTTTCATATTCTTTGCATTTATTGGCGAACCGCAGCTCTACAGATGCATACTGCCACCTACTAAATCAAAGTGTGTAGATGCTGCGATTGTTACGTCTATGAAAGCAATTTGGTTAAACATTATCTGCTCTGATTATCGGCTATAAATTTCACAGAAAACAATACATTTCCCGTAATATAAATTTGCCATTACCTATATATGCCTGCCACCAGTGTACAGTATAACACAGGATATTTACCCTTGATAACATACGTGCTGTCCTGCCACGACTCCTTCTTGTTGTTTCCAGTGTCTAACAGAGTTAGTCGGGGCGACCGTGGCTCAGGTGGTAGAGCGGGTCAGCCTATGTTCGGAGGGTCGGCGGTTTGATCCCCACCCGGCCAATTGCGTCATGGTCGTTTGGTCGTCTCCTTGGGCAAGGCACTTTACCCACCTTGCCTCGTGTTAATGTGTATGATCAGTCTGCCCCAGGGCAGCTGTGACTACAATCGTAGTTTACCACCACCAGTATGACTGTGTGTGAATGAATGGAACCTGGAACCCTGTCAGGCGCTTTGGGTGTGTTGAAAAGCACCATACAAATCCAATCCATTATCATTAGAATAGACTCACAAGTTAAATCTCAGTGTTTTGCAATGAGGACATTACTTACTTAATTACTAACTTACTAACGACTTCATAATTGTTAATTTACCAAGGTACTAAATAACTTAGGCACTTACAACGTACAAATTAACTCACCTCCTTACTTAATTACTAACTAACTAATTGACTTACTTACCAACTTATTACTTACCACTAATTAACTCACTTAATTAATTACTAACATACTAATTAACGTCAGAACAATTAAACCTCTCTATCACTCTTATCTCTGTATTTCCCTCTCTGCCATTTTAACCATTTTGTATATTTTGTAATTAATTTGTCTTATTATCCATAATGACTATATTGTTTGCCTTTTTTTGTACAATCAATTGTTAATAACCTTTTCTAATTATTCATTACACGTTCTTCTTTTATGTCTTTAGGATGTTGGGTGGCTGAGAAGAATGGAGGTTGTACCTGAGCTGGGTGCCTAGCAAACCCATGGGGAACTGACAGGAACAGTGCTGGATGGAGGCCAAGACACTGGATGGCGAAGACGGGGAAGCGCACAGTATTGTGGATCACTTGTGTTGTTTGTTCTCTTTCTCAGCTGATCCAAAGTAGATGCAAAATATTCTGCAATGTGCCTCATTTGCTCGCTCGGTCACGTGTCACCCATGGAGAGATGGAAAAAAGAATAAAAAGGGTAGGCAGCCAGGGCTGAAGAAACTCATTCACTGCATGTGGGAGTCGCAGTATTATTTCTGCAATTTGTAAGACATAACAAAAGCATAGACACTACTTAACATTTCCTCCTCACAGCTCTGTTGGATTCATATGAATTAGAGACCCAAGGGGAGCCAGTAGATAGTAACCATCATGGGCAGGTGTAAGGGCAGGGCTTCCTGGTTACTGTTGTTAGCTGGGTTGGTGCTATCAGGAGTAGCTTTGGAATATGAGGGTGTTCCTGGTCAGTGGACACGTTATGGCCAGTGGGATGCCAAAGCAACAGGTGAGCTCAGCTTTATTCTGAATACCAACGTCAGCAAAGCACTGGTGCTCTATCTGGACGACGGAGGCAACTGCGACTTCCTGGAGCTTCTAATTGCAGACGGGAGGCTCCAGCTGCGCTTTACCATCCACTGTGCCGAACCGGCCTCCCTGCACACAGAGACTCGCATCAACGACCGGCGCTGGCACAGAGTCCTTCTCTCTCGTAATCACAGAGAGACCAGGCTGGTGGTGGACAATGAGGAGAAAGTGGCCGAGGTGAAGTCCAAGAGAAAAGAGATGGTAGTGGAGAGTGACCTCTACGTAGGGGGGATCTCACCCGACGTTCGTCTCTCTGCCTTGACGTCTAGCACTGTTAAATATGAGCCCCCGTTCCAGGGCTTTATAGCCAATTTGAAACTTGGGGAGGCGCTACCGGTGCTGTTGGACGGTCAAGCTGTTCATAGTGATTTGGAGTATATATGCGCCGCAAACTCTCCCTGCAGCAACAAAGGCATGTGCTCCATCAGCCAAGGGGAGGTCGTCTGTGACTGTATCAACTCCAGCTACAGGGGAAGGTACTGCCATGAAGGTAAGGAAACTATCATCCTCGTGTGATTTTGCATTCAAGAATTGTTTTCTGTCTGGTTTTGGGACAAAGAAACTTTATCAGTTAAATGTGTTGATTTCTGTGAATATTAAAGGTTCAGTGTGTAAGATTTAGGGGGACTTAAAATCAGCTGAAACTAAGAACTGTTATTTGCCTTTAAAGGTACAATATGTAAGATTTGGCCACTTTGAATTCATGCTCCCAAATAGGAGCAGCATATCACCAGAGTAACTGCTAACCACTGCTAACTGTGTTTTTTTTTATACATGACATTAACTACTGTTAGCTTATTAGATCAGTTAGCCACGCAGCGAGCCAATGTCAAAATTGTAATTAAATTGTTAATATTTTAAGTCCGTTTTTGATTGGGTAAAATTCTTACGTATTGCACATTTAATAATAAGAGAAGGAGCAGATCCTTTTCCAGCTGCACCAACATATTTCAACGGTAGCCCAGAACGGACAAACCAATCAAAAGGTTGCTGTGTGTTTTCTTATGTTTTCAGCATGACGAGGAGTGTTCAGTTGGTTGCAATCTGTAACCTCCCCACTCGATGCCCATAAATCCTACACATTGAGTCTTTTATTTCGGGTTTTTGAGACTTGTGATGGAAGCATGTCATTGTTTGTGTTGTTTTCCTGAACATCAGCCACTATGTTGACAGTAGCAGCTACAATAGGACAGCAGCACAAGTAGGGAGCAGCAACACAGTCAATGCCGAGCAGAGGCATTCATTTATAATCACTTAGTAAAGTGATTTATAATCTATCTAGAGTTTGCTAACATTAGCCACTTAAAGCAAGTGTCATGACCAATATAAATGATTTGTTAACTCAGAGACACACAATTGAGATATACAATCTACCACAATTAAATGTGCAGTCCTTCAAGAGTTGTTTGTCAAAAGACTTTTGTTGTAACGGTAATGTACTTAGGCATCCATATGTCCATTAGCTTTTAAATGGTTAAAATCTCTTATTAATATCACATTCTAAGTATATGGTCATAACCACATTGAGCTACTGAGAATAATCGATAAAGCCCACTTAAAAGCAATCTTGGTCGAAGTATGGTGCAGCAGTACTTAAAGGCTTTGTGAGTCCAGCGCTCTCTGCAATTATTTTCACAAGTCATACAGCAGGGGATAACAGCTTCCCTAATGTGGCAGATGTTTCCATGTTTCCAACACGGGGATGTTTCACAGCTAGCAACTGTAATTCTAGCAGAGACCTTGGGTTTTAACTCCATGTTAGCGTTAAATCAAAGAGATTTGCCAAAAGATGCCACCTTTTGCTCTTAAAATAATAACAGTTTCGGCTTGGAAGCTCTGCAGGCTTCGTCCACAAGATCAGGGCACACTGACTTTCCTGGTTTTAAAGACAAAGGGTGGATCCTGGTGTGGGGGCCTTCAATTGAAGCCAAACTTTTTTTCCCATGGAGGGCCAAAGCTGAAACTTAAGGCGCTTCTCATTTCTCTATTTTGTGCCTCCTTGTGTCCTCGCTCTCCTCCATCCTCCTGCCTGCAATCCGGAAAGCGATCTGAGCGCGCCATCTCGAAGGATATCACAATTCCCTAAAATGCTCCGGGAGGAGAGAGGAGAGAGGTGCGAGGGGAAAGTTTTTTCTGCGGCCGTGGCGTTAAAGAGGTGTGACATACAACTTGAGTTTTAACGCGATGGTGGGAGCAGGGCTCTACAAATGTGTTCTTTTGTTTCAATAGGTTGTAATAGTTATTTAAAGTGATCAAATGTGCAGTCAAACTTTCTGCCCCTCACTCTCTGCATAACGCCATGTAAGGCAGTGTTTTAACTGCATTCAATATGGACATATCACCTTTATTATTTATGTCACATTATGCCACTCTGTGAACTGAATTAAAAGTGAATATATAAGTTGTCATGGACACTGTTATCCTCATCATAAAGTACAGCTATTCCACACATCTAATTAAATGAAGTGTTTCAAATACAGCTCTGTGGCATAGAGGTATCATTTCGCTAAATGCCCGTCCTCTCGACTCCTCTGTCCTTGTGTCTCTCGCACTCTGCATGAAGGACTATGGCGCGAGGAGGAAACATATGAGAAATGAGAAGAGGGGTTGACGGTGGGCCACGGGAATAAAGCAAACACCTATTATATTAGGTGCATATTACATTAACTAGCGTTTCCAATTGTTGTTGGTGCCACTGTTGCAAAGATAAGTAGATAAAGTCTGTCTTCCTCAGAGTCACCTATAACAACAGCACAGGAGTTAACTTGATTTTATTCAATCATTTAGACTATGATGGAAATGGATCGCCGGTTAACCTTCCTTTTCCTAGCAGACAAAATCGTGCAGTTGACGAGCGAGGTTTCATAGGGAACCACTGTAAATGCCGGTAGTTTCAGTATTCTATATG
>CAEMYA010000028.1:5964250-5993124 GCA_903131615.1 Diplodus sargus
AATAAAACAGTTGAAAGACATCACATTTGCTCTGGACTGTGCCTCTATTACCGTCAATATTGACAATCCACCATTATTGCCAGCGATGTCAGTGCCACAACTATACTAACAGAATGACCAAACTCTGCAGTTCAGGCTGATACATGTGTCCGTCAACATGGAGACTGTTTGAGCAAAACATCATGTATCTCGCAAAAAAATGGAGATAGTGGCCTGGTTGCAATTTAATACTTGATATCCTGCAGTCGTCATTAAATATGTCTGTTTTCTTTTCTGTATTCTCCTGCAGCTGTCCAGAAAGAAGTAGAAGGTAAGACATTACATTATACAGTGAGCATAATGATGAGCGTAATTTGTTTTTCATGATGATCTTATTTGCAAAGAGGCTATTGTCACAGCGTCAGTGTATGAGAGTGTGTTTGCTTATTATCAGGTTGTTATTGTCAGTTTGGACTGCAGTTCTGACATCCAACAAATTAAGCAGAACGGAGATATACTATCACTGGTCACGGGGTCACTATGGAAGAAGCACTTAATGTGCTGAATGCTCATTGTATATATAATCAGTATGCTCAAGGTGACTGGAGAGGTCTGCGGAGTGGGTGTTGTGCGATACGGGGAGCATTCACATCCTGCATCACAGAGAAAAATGACTGTACAGAGATGCTTTGTTTTATTATTTATAACTTGTGTATTTTTCCCCTCTCTCTTCAGTGCTTTTTTTTTTTCCTCATCTAAACTACTGTTAATGTTAAGGTTTGGAGTCATTATGCCAGTCTATGCCATTATGCTCAAAGGTCAGTATGTGGTTTAAACCTGAATATGATGGCATAAAAACCTCTGGCATAAAATGACTGATTACTGAGGCCTTGACATTCATCAAATAGTCAAATTATTTGCACAGTGATGCTTTTTTCAAGTGAATTTTAAATTGTTTTCTTTCAAGGGGGGGCAAATCTCCTCTGGCAGGAAAAGAGACGTTTCTCTTTCCCGTTATTGGCAGCATTTTAACTGGCCACAATTAAAGGGGATTGGTTTCTAATGAGGTGAATGTTCACACTGAACGAGAAATGAAGATTGAGAGTGAGGAGGGAGATTTGTTTAGTCTGCATCAGAGCGAGACATCCATCTCCCCAGTAAGGACTGCTGGTTCTGGTGAAAGGGCAGCCAACAGGCTCAGGAGACCAACGCAAGGTGCACTGAACCACTGCGCATTATAAATCACTGTTACCGACTCAAAATGCACCGACCAAATGCGCACCTGCTCTCGAAATCTCCTGCTTCCAACACGCATTTGACAGCAAAATACACTGAAGACTGCAGAATGTTGTTGTCTTCATGTATAGTGGCTGTACATGTAGATGTAGAAAGACATGATCACACACACAAACATTCAGTAACATGGGTATATATCATTTTAGGTATAATCTTTGTCAAAGATGATACGTGTTTTGGTCTAGATCCTCGAAATGATGTTTAAAAACAGCACATAAGTGAGATTTAGCGACTGTGGTATCTGATTGTACGCTGTAGTAAGAGTTAATAGGTTTCATCTCTGCACCATTTTCCAAAAACGGGCATTAATCATTCTTAATCAGAGCAAATATGATGTGGCTCTGCTCGCAGCAAAAAGGCAGGCCTTATTAAATGACATGCTGCAAAGAGAGCACATCAGAATGTTTATTGGATTAAAGCTTGACATGGAGACAATCCCCAATGCGGAATGCATGACAACAACAATGACAACAGCGAAATCATACTCGCCAGATGCCTTTCTTTCCCTTCCTTCAAACAACTCCATGTGCCACTCGGAAGCAAGTCTTTGTTGTCTACTTGAGTAAACGGAAATAGACGAATCTATGCGTTAGCTAAAGCGCATTATCCCCCCCCCCCCCCCCCCAGAGATGGCAAAGATGGTAACCCATATGCTATATTTGGTTTTGGCTTTGGGTATTAAGTGGTGCAGGAATTATCTTTATTTTTCTGAGGAAGCACTTTAAGGCGGTAAGAAACCTTTCTCACAGCAGGTGAGTCTTCTGAGTTGTTCATCTACAGAATGCAGCACGTGGGCTCCCGTCGATCTGTGCGGACAAAGGCCATCGAGGGGCACGCTCTAATGCCAAAAGAGTGCAGCGTCCTCTGATGTTTTGTGAGCGAAAAAAAAAAACAGGTCTGTGAACGAGAGATAAGGGCAGCCACCTCACAGGGCAGACACAGAACAGTGATAACCCTCTCAAACGTATAGGAAGACCTTGCACAGCACACACATGCCAAGCACAGACACGTTGTCATTGTTTTTATTTCCTTTTTTTTTTTCTCCTTCAGATTTTCACGTGTAAGCACACAGTAATGACACAGCAAGAGCTACAGGGCTGACAAAGCGAGCGTAGAAATCCTCCAAAGAAAGGACGCAGCTGGTCCTGGTGGGCTCGCATCTTTCAGCGGCGGTGACCTTGGTCTAATCCCTCATTACAACACACTCCATAATACTGTACTTTTCATGGGAAAAACAAAATTTGGCAAATCCTAATCCTCGTGCAATGGCTCTTTCTTCTTAGAGGCTCGCTAATTAATGTCACAATAATGACTGAGAGGTCCTTCAACATCTGCATTTGTCTTTTCACACTCTGTTTTGTTTAATTCAAGTTGCTTAGAGCAGTGTTTGCCTCGTTAGAAGTATTTCCAAAAGTAGTATTTTACTTTTATAGTCTCCCTATCAATATAAATCCTCTTCCTAAAAAATTTATTAACCTCAAATTTGTATAAATCATGCTAATTTCTTTCAAAGGAGACATATCTTGCTTAGAAAACACATACATTCCTTCCTCCTAAATACCCCCTCTCTTCTGATTGGTCAGTTCACACATGCCCGACCCAGCACCATTAACAACAACAGGTCAGCTGTACAAAAATAGTTCTTACATTCCAAACTAGCCGCCAGGCATGAATGACATGTGACATGGTGACGTGATGTAATGTCACAAAGTCATACAATTAAAGGCAGAACTATTGATGGGGCGTTTAATGAGTAGTGTTCTCTGTGGGAGAGATGAGCTTCTGTTCTTTAATTATGACAATCTTTTACGTGCACGAGAACATATCTAAAACATTTAAGGATATGAAAAAATAGCATAGCAGTCCTTTAATCCTTTAATGACTATATTATGAACAAACTAGATCATTGTTTAAGTAAAAAAAACAGTCAAAGCATAGGATGTTTAAAGTTAGACAGCATATACAAAGAAACACATGTCCCATTAATATATCAACACAGTGTTTGCAGGTCTATTGTGTACCTTAATACATAAAATGCTTTCTTACTGAAGCAGCATTTGTTCACAATAAAAACACTCTTCAGGTACGGCAAAAGTCATTTATTTTGTGCTGGCTTGGCGGCACTCTGGAAGAATATTATTATTGTTATTGCATCTGTCACAGTGTCCTCTCGCTGACTTTAATCCAGACTGAACCACAAAGGACTCTTCGGCTTCAAACAACAAGCCTGTAGTGCAACAAGCTCGAAGGGTTTGCAAACAAGAGAGTCGATATATATATAATGGATTTACCCAAGGTCAGCAGATGTAGATGAGGGAAGGTGTGTGTGTGTGTGTGTGTGTGTGTGTGTAGGCTCCGCAAACACAATACTAATGAACGATGGCTGTTCACAATCCCTTATGGAGTGTCACACCGAAATGGTCATTAACACATCACATCCACAAGGTAAATCAGCCAATTTACAGGTTCCACACAGACCTGAGTAGAACAAGGGACTTTTGATTTTTGTGTTTTTACCAATATATTCCAATACTGAAATATTGCTATATAATGAAGTCAAAAGGATCCAAACACAATGCTAACATTTTGATATAATGAGGCTCCCATTATACATTTTAGTTTGCAGTGAAACTCCACTGATATCTGAAAGGTTGCCTCTTAATTTAAAAATAGAACACTGGTAGATTACAGGAAGCAATGGCGATTTATTTTTCATACAGGCTTTCCCCTCTAATGGTACTCTCTGTAGGGCTAGCCGGTTATCTCTGCATTTCCACACACTGAGATTTGGATGTAAGGCTCAGCCGGAGCAGGATGAGCGGATTCACTGCGCAGCTGCTCTGATACAAGGGCAGCAACAACACCACTCCTCAACTGCTCCAATGAGGACTAGTCAAAGATGACTTTGTCGGCTGGGGCACTTGTTAAGGGCTGCTTGACCGGGGCCTGGTTTGGTCACCAGCATCAGTCTCCATTAGTCAGGGATGCGTAATTCAGGCATGCAGGTCAGCTTTCCTCGCCCCCAGTGCTTGAAAAAAAAAAAGCGTGTGGAGTCATCATAGCTGTGAATTCCTTGGGTCAAAAGCTCATTCCTCCAGCTTGGCAGAAATCAGCAGGGTTAGCCAGGGCTTTCCCCACTTGATGAAGCGATGGCCCCTAGCTTTGTGACTGCTACTTCTTATTAGTCTGGTAATAGAAAACCTTCCTCTCCACCTCTGCGCATTGACAAAAGAAAAAGAGATGGAGAGAGATTTTACCAGATATTCTTCCTGCTGTCTCAGCTGGTGGTGGCTTACAGCCTGGCGCTGCTGGGTGTGTCTTTGTCACTGCTAATGATAAACAAGGCTCCCTTTTAGCCCCATGTTGCTGCTGCCATGTCATGGATGTCCTCTCTCTTTCATAGCAAAAAGGATGGGCAGACAGCAGAAGAGGATGAGCTCAAGTCCAGTCAGATCCGGTCTGGTGAGAATGAGATCACCCCAGGGGTGATGAATGGCAGGGGAGGTAACACTCATTATGCCGTGTGTATACATACGTTGGCTTGTCATGTCGGATGCACAGCCACGGCGAGGATGCACACAGCAGCTCTTTGTCTGCTTTGAACACGGGGCTGTGGTTGAATCCTGTCTAAGCGGAGGCTCAGTCGCTGGCCTGTGCAATGACACACTGTATCAAAAGCCTACATGTTGGCAGGCAAGGACCCTCCCTGAGGTAATCACGTCCATTTCACACAAAAAGATGTGGCATGAGCAGCTCTGTTCAGCCAAACATGTGGAGGAGATTTGTGCGATGCGACCTGTCCCTTCGTATGATTTTGACTAATGACCCGAACTGGGACTTGAACTGGGGCATCGCGTGAGTCTAATCCTAACAAGTCGTATTCAATAGTTTGGTGTCAGTATTCCTGACCTCCACCCTAAATGTGTCAAAGTGCATACCCTCGGGAAAAACGGACGCAAACGCCAGGATAAATGTCGGCGATGTATGTTTCTGAAAACCTTGGATACGTTGGAAACAAGAGCAACTTAATGTTTCTTTATGTCGGGCGAGGTAGAGTCACAAAAACCTCGTGGTTAGAGTGAGGAAAAGATTGTGTTTAGCAGAAAATCGCCCTGACATCGCATCAAAACAATTACAAATGCTGAAACGATGTGGTTCCTCGTAAAAAAAATATCCAGTCTTGAACAGCGGTCTTGGCATTCATCTCGCCAAGCTGTTAAACCAACACCATCCCCTCTGATGGCCAACAATCCAGTCAGCTCACATACATTTAATGTAAATGCAGGACGACAGGTATTGTAGAAACATCATTAATTTGCATTTGAAACATACAAGTTTGAACCTATTCAGGGTTTCGCAGAAAAATAAAATGCAAGACATTTTATCCCGGCAGCTGGGTTGGAACGCCGCAGCAATCTGATGTTTTTATGGCAAGCAGGCATGCTTGCAAAGAATCCTATAAAGCACAAACCCACTGAACGGAAATGGAATTGGCAACTCCAAAGTTGTTACTGGATGTCTACAACACAAACACATACATAAAGTAAAAATGCATCCTGTGTACTCTTGTCAGCCGTCATTTTGCTTTGACATCATGCGTATTCGTGTCGGTGAGGTCCGGCTTGATGGATCTGGCCCTTTTTTTCCCCAACCTGCGGCTTGAATGGCGATTCCATCTCCCCTTTCCTGTTCCGGGTACGATGGATCGCAGCGTTGGAGTGCTGATGCACTGATGAGAGCTGTTTGTGTTGGCTGGCGCAGTGGGGCTCATGTGCTCGGCAGAAGGGTTTGAAATGTGTCAGCTCCGTCTCCTTTTTGGCAAGAGGAGCAGGTGAGGTATGCCATATGATTTCTGGCTGACCTATTGAGACATTTGTCTGTCTCTCTGTCTGCTTAGCACAGGACAGAGAGGCTTAGAGACTCAGGCTGGTGGTGCAGGCACGACGCATTCGGAGTTGGCTGCGATGGCTGCAGCGTGTGCAGTCCGACCAGCTGGACCGCTATACGCCGTCACCTGCAACCGCTCAGCCTTAACGCGCCGTGATTGATAGGTTGCGGTGTGTTTTCAGTTTGCCTCCAGAGATTATTAGGCTTTCTCTGTGTTCCCAATATGACTGTCAGATCGATGGCAGCGCTGCAGTCGTCAGAGTCTGTTTCACCACATGCCCGGTAACTCCTGGGAGAGAAAGTGCTCCGTCCAGCAGCCGTTGTATTCGGCCAACCCCTCCGCCTTCTGCTTGACAGGCTATGGAGGTTGGGTGTGACCTTTTTTTGTCTTGGCTGGCCTGCCTTATGATGAGGCATTAACGCAGTGCAGCATCGTGTCGCAGCTCCAATCTGCTTTCTTTTCTTTTTTTTTCCCCTCCCCAGAATTAAAAGGGTTACGTGCAGGTCTCCCTCGCAAAAGAGATTCTTAACCTCAGTGGGGCTCCTCTGGTTAAATAAAGGTTGAATATAATCAAAGATCAGCGGCTGACCCGCTCAGTGATGGTTACGTCGTCGTGTGAGTGTTTAACACCCTAAACCGACTGCGGTCCATTAGCCGGCGAATCCTCTGTGAAATGGAGAGATGCTTGCTAAAGATTTAGCGCATGAGGAGTGGCGCCACTTCTGCCCTGTTATACAACGCTGCCATATAGAAGGTTAAAAGGCTCATCCGGATGCAAATATCAGTGTGTGGAGATGCGCGGCTAAGCCTATAATTGAGACGGTCATAGAACAAGTGGTACCCGTGAGTAACTTTAACATTAGGTGTTCGCGATACAAAGCAGGACCTGTGTATATCTGACACATCTCGAACGCTGTCTGCATCAAGTAAACATACAGTATGTGTTCCATTTAGAAAAAAGCATCTGTGTGAGCAACTACCTATAAGGGTTGCACCGATCAAGATGTTTTTTTCTCTCCTTGCCTTCCCTTCTCCTCCCTTGAGATGTCTGTCTGTTTTTAGTTTGATTTCCCCCTTCTATTTGAGTTTGAACTTTGACATCCGTACCTTCCCCAGGATGTCTGTCACAAACTGCAGTCCAACATTGTGACAATGCTTTTGTTCTCCCGAACCTCTTTATGAACTTCCTGTTTTCGTATCCTTTTTTCTGTTCTTTCCCTCAAGGTCTGGCGCACCTGATGTTAAACCGCCAAGGTATGGGGTCTATTGGTTTGCTTTTCCTTCCCAGCCACCTGATCACAACATCCCCCCCCTCCCTTCCCCCCCTGAAATCATTTTAGTTAACTGTGCTGCACTAATATTTCCTCTCCTCTTTTTCCATATACTTGCCTATTCGTTTTTTGCTTCCTGTCATGTTATGCTCACTACTCACTCAATTCTTGTCCGTCAAACCCTTGTCCTGACCACTGACTGAGCTACTGGAACATCACCTTTGACCTCTGCAGTTTTTCGCCAAGGTAATGCATCCATGCACATAGCATCTCTTCGGTTTGGTTTCATGGTGTTTTTCAAAAGGGAATGAACACGTGTCAGAATAAAGAATGCAACGGCTCTCGTGCCCTGGGTGTGTTCTCAGGTCCGCACAGAAGTTTCATGACTCTTCCTGTAACAATGATCAGAACCGAGCACAAACATTCTGTATGATCAGGGGGATACCTTAACTTTCTTGGAGCTGTTGTAAAGATTTTTTACAGAAGAATTTACAAGATAGTGATGATTTCTCCAATGCGTGGTCACTGGGTTTGATTATGATCACTCGTCAGCGGGTTGCGAATAACATCGCCTTCAAATGGTGTCGCGATGCAGTAGTGCTAACGTGTTGAATATTCATAAAAGCACAGAATTAAGGAAAAAGAACTCATAGATGGAAGGGATATTTTTACATAGGCGGCAAACAATTAAGAGTCGGGGAGAAAACACTTCCTGCGGTGTCCTCTTCTTTTACAGAATAAAACAGCATAATAATGCAAACTAGGATATATTGTTTTCGCACACTGTGAACTGATTTAAATTCAAGTGCTGATTAAATATGTCGGTTGAGGTAAAGCCGCATTGCTGTGATGTAAAATCTAGGAAATCAAACGCAATATTTGGTTAAACAATGTTGAAAGGGGGGGGCATTTTGACTGAACAGCAAGGGTGGCACTGACCTACATGAAGACTGTGCTATACTTACGCTTTGTGTTTTCTGCCACGCGTTGAGAGATTCAGATAAAGAGTCCCCGTCCTGTCTCCATGGCAATCAGCGTTGTCTCTAAACATAGAGACGTTGGCTTTGATGACCCACTCCGACAGTATAACTCGCCGCTCGAATCCTCACTTTGCTCATCGGCAGCAAAATGATACTTTGACTGTAATCTGCTGAGGAAATATTTGTTCTTGTTGTGAATTCTGACAAAACAAACATCCCACACGTTTATCAAAAAAAAAAATTACCGATTTAACCCAACAACAACAACGAAAAAAAAAAAAGCACATTTGTTCGATGTTCATTCATTAGCAGATTTGGTTTTTTCATTCTCAGCCCAATCAATGCAGTGAGATATTGTTATAAATACTCTGTGCACGCTATAATTAGCTCCAGTGGAACACAAATCTGTGAAGATGGGGTTGGAGAAAAAAAAAACAAGCCTGTGGTCGTACGCTGGGTGTTCTCATATACATTTTCTGGCGTAGAACTGATAACGCTAATACTGAGTTCATTTACAGTAGATGAAAAGCCTTAAGTGAATTCTTCACAGCATGATAACAGCGGTTTTTCCAGCCACTATAAATGGTGCAGCTTCAGGCTGTACATGACTGTGACATTATAGATTAGGGTCTGGCTTCTTTGGTTGCTTGCTCTGGGACAAACTTGTTCATGTACAGAAGTAGTAATCAGTCTCTACAAGGCCAAAAGATAATGTTCAGTTTAAGCTCCTCCAGTGGTTTAATTGATGGGTGCTCCAACAGAACAATGCAGTTGGATATACCGTAGTCTGCCGCGGCTGCTTCAACAATGATTAACGTTGCTGCGCTAGAACGGGGCGGCTACATCAAATATTTAGAAAGTTATACAGTAAGTGTGTCCTAAAGGCCAAGCACAATGTGATCTGTCATGAAATGAGGCCTAAATGTAATTGCTCCATTTCATGCACCAGTGAGAAGAAGTAGTTGGTAATTGATTGTGCAATGGAGATTTACAGAAATAAGCCTCCCAGCCGTACTGGGGCGTAGTAGAGCTACAATTAGCAACAAAGCAGTGTCATCTGAGTTCGTCGGATATACATGAGACATCAAAGTTTGTTTCAGACACTCAATGTCTGTTTCAACATTAATAATCTAATCTTTAGCCCGAGGGTATACTCCAGAGAGCAGTCTGATTTGATTTTGTTTTTATTTGGCCACAAATCATTTCAAATCAAACATCCTTCATCGCTGTCGCTCTCCGTGAAGAGGCCCATAGAAAACAAAACAAAAAAAAAAAACGTTTTGCAGACTTGCAGGATATTCAGGAGGGTGTGCTTCAGTCCTGTGTGTATAACACAGATTTACAGAAAATGATGAGATTATTCATGCGCAGGTGTCGCTCACTGAGCTCCTCGGGCGCTTCTGCCAGTCCCTGCCTCCAGACCAGTGTTAAACTGCTGCCCTACCATGCACACGCCAACACCGCCTGACTTTGGTCTGGACGCAACCACCCGAGTCCCCCAGCCCCGAGCAGGAAACCAAGTCAGCAATTGCCCTCCGCGCCCTGGGCTCTGCTTTGAAATTAATCAGCTGTAAAGCTTAGTATTAATGAGCAATCCACATGTTTGGCATTTTTCATGTTGATGCAGCCACCACAGTATAATTTTAGACAGGAAACAGGTGGAAAAAAACGACGGAAAAAAATGGTGAATACTAAAAATATATACAAAGCAAGCTTTGAAAAGTGAGGTATTTTAACTAGGTTACGGATGAAAAAGACTGACATAACTAGAGACTTATATTGTAGAGTTTGCGCCAGATGCAAAAGGACATGCAGCTCGTAAAGCTTATATATGTCACACAACATTGTGTAAGTGGAGAATTTTTCGGTTTTGGGCTTCATTCATGCGTCGCTCTATTGGATTTACCATGGCCAGTGCCCCCAACACTCACACTTGGTAATTGTATCTTGAATTTAAAGGCGGCTTTTATGTTTTCAAACCACGGGGTGCGAGAAAATGGGAGGTTGGATGATGCACAGTCAAACAGCGACGGAGAGCGAGGGCGGGATAGCGCGAACGAGCGTGATGTGACGATGAGAAGAGAAGCGGGAGAGACACTTCGGCGCTGCCGTTATATTCTGCTGAGCCCACTTTTCTGCCAATATAGGCGCCCGGCGCAATTTTCTTATAGCTTGCACCGGGGTAGAAGCCGCATCAAGCACTAAGCGTCCAACTGCTCCTCCAGCAGCCTCTGCACTGACTGACTGTGCCTCTGATGGCTTTTCCCCCGGAGTTAGTGCTGAAGTCTGTCTGGTGTCAGAGCAAACACAGCCTTTTTCACAAGCTGGTAAACATTGTCGCTGCAGACAATGGGCCCACCTCAATGGTGGGCAGGAGAGCAGAGACACGGCCCGCTGCCTTTCTAGCCGCTCAGACACTTGCATTGATCCCTCACGCTTGTGCCGAGGAGGGCTTCAGGGTCATCTGCTAGTGACGTCTTCATTACAGAAAGATGGTAATTACAGAGAGATGGTGCACAGGATATGTTGCAAATCCTCTCGCTCTCCTAATTGATCTCTTATGAGAAGACCTTTCTAGATATTAGATGTAATGCTCGCTGTGCCTGTGGAGTTATTAACCGGACATTTTAAGCACTCGTGTTTTTGCTGAAATAAGCCACAACCCCTCTGGTGTCCAATAATCTTTTCCTTCCCCCCCCGCCCCCAACCACTCTGTTGCCTTCGGTGCTCACCGTGTTCACTTTGCACCTGCACTTAGGTTTACACTTCACCCACAACATCAGTCAAACAGCGAACTTCACATTACGGCTCAACAACAATGGCCTAACGAGTTGCTGTCTGCTCAGTAGTTGAGTAACTGCACTGCTCAAACAATGGAGACTAATGGGAGCGCGGATCCTGCTGGCTTAAATTGGCCCCGGAGTTCAGAAGGCGGCATTTACTGTACAAGCAAACATAGGCTTAAGGGACAGCTTATCCGTCTAGCTTGAAACAGCTTGCTCAGTAGCTTCGAGGCTGTAACTCACAGACAAGCAAAGGAAGGGGTGTCTATACTGGCTCCAAAGAGCCCCATTCATAAGGTCCAAGAGCCGCGTTATACAATAGTGAGCATTAGTCCTGTGGTTCAATGCGAAGGAAAGTTAAATGTCACCAGTAACAACCCTTATTTATGGAGGAAAATAGAAAAACAGTCAGTTATATTATTCAGTTTACAATAGATTCAATCAACAGTTAATGCTTATGACCTTTATTTACTACGGCGTCGAGCTCAGGTTGCTGCGTGTCTTCACAGTCTCGACATTTATAACTTGCCTCCAAACAGTACGCATTTGTATGGGTTTTATCTATCTATCTATCTATCTATCTATCTATCTATCTATCTATCTATCTATCCATCTATCTGATACCAAAACAACACTGACAGGGTTCCAGGTGCAGCTTTTGAAAAGCCATGTTGCCCACAATGCGGAATCCCAAGAAACGATGAAACAGAGAACAACCTCAACATCTTTCCTCTGAAAAAAGAAAAGAAAAAAAAAGCTCCTTTTCTTGAAGAGTTTGGAGAATTGTTTGAGCCATCGTATTATTACTGTAGATAGATTCTTTCTGTGGGTGTGAATTAGATGTTTATCCAAGAATGACGAATTAAATTTGGCATTTTTAAAATGTCACCGTTAAATAAAGAATAAGGCATTGTCTTATACTTGTCCCATTGACAACAAGTCAACCAAAACAACAACGGTGTTCGTCACTTCTTTTACAACCTCCCCCACCGTTGTTTGAGGCTCTCACATGTAAATGTTTGAAAACAAATCATAATTATATATTTGACGTTTAAAAAAAAAAAGTCAGATACGCAGCTTGGCACTTTAGTCTTTAGTAAATTGAACATTTGTTGAGGACAATGTTATTGAGTTGTTGTGCTGGCGAGTATTTACAGCACTGGGAATGGTGTTTATGGGATCGACTCAAAGTAAACTACAGTGCCCATGTTCATCGTAATGAAGGAACCTGACACCCAGTGTAACACTGTGGCTCACTGATGTGTTTTTGTGGAGGTCTGTTGAACAGAGGAATAAGCTACACAGACAGCACTCGTTAGTGGGATCACTTCATGGGCTGGTTTTGCTGGTCTTTTCATGTGTGTTCTTTGCCGTAAGAAGATATAAAATGCCACTCGACTTCTCCTTTAGAGTGCAACTCCTACATGACTGTACAGTTGTCCATCAGACCGTACAGTGCTGCAGGATACGTAGAGCTCCACAGACACGTACACAGTCTGCTCAAGTTAGTTTTGGTGATTGTGAAATATTCATCAATTGATACCGCACTGTATAGTTTTTAAACTCATTTTAGTCAACAAAAGTAGTGACTATACAGCACTGTGCACTAGATGAATCACATTTAATGACTGTAACAATTATCTAAGATGTTTCTCCTCCCCTCTCAGGGCAGGAGGAGTCAGTGGCCACCTTCAAAGGCAATGAGTTCTTCAGCTACAACCTGTCCCAGACTCCCATCCAGAGCAGCATGGACGAGATCACGCTGTCCTTCCGCACCCTGCAGAGGAACGGCCTGCTGCTTCACACGGGGAAGTCAGCTGACTATGTCAACCTGTCCCTGAGGAACGGGGCCCTGTGGCTCGTCATCAACCTGGGCTCCGGGGCCTTCGAGGCCCTGGTGGAGCCGGCTAGCGGGAAGTTCAATGACTACGTCTGGCACGATGTTCGAGTTACCCGCAACCGCCGCCAGGTGCGTAATGCGTCCGCTGACTGTGGCTCGCATGCTCGCTGCGCCCACATGAAATGTAAAACGTGTAGATTTTATTAAGCGTGTCATTATGCGCGCTGTAGCAGGCTCTCTTCAGAAACGTGTAATTATCTTGAATCAAATTGGGTCAAGGTAAAAAACAGTCCCACGTGAATAGGCTTTAGGTGCTATAGTACATTAACAGTGTAAACACCGACAGGTACTGTTGTGCTGTTGAATGTTTCTGCTCCGCTGGACTCCCTGTCTCCATTTCCCATGTTCTGATAGATATAACAAGCTCGTACTAGGTCATCGCCCTCTTCCTCGTAAAATAGATTGCTTCGGTGGAAAGTACTGAGTCCTTTTATAATCAGGGAACTTGTGTTTTTTGCTGCACCCAAAAGATAGCCGTGAAGGTCTCTTTAGATAATTGAAACACAGCACATGCAGCAGTATACGTCATATTCCTATATACTGCAGTAGCGGAGAAATCTCTCTCTTTTCTGGCTTTTACAGAATAATATTTTTCACACGGATTGTCAGATTTCTGACAAACTCCACTGAAACAGAAAAAAAAAAGCCACTTCTGTTGCGACAGCCACTGATGCAGCTTCGTAGCAGCATCGGGGAGGTCATGCTGAGAGGAGCTTTTATATAATGAATACACCCATTGCATGTGTCCGATATTGTACTGCTGTACCTACTGTACTGCACTCCAGCCAAGTACAACTGGGCCCTAAGGTTCCACATTCATTAATTGTGTCCAGTAGACAAAGCACAGCCCTGAATTCCCAAACTAATTTACAGATTCCCAGGATGTGTCTGTTACATTTAATGTTAGCCTGCTGCTGGCTCTCTTCTTTGGCTGTAGTCGCTCTACAATTACTCCCATTATGCAGTACCTTAAAGCTCTACGGTATTAATCATAGTTTTTATATAACTCTGAATAAATGTGTAATCTAAAAAGTGTAATGTGAAAGTCTGTGGTGTGTTTTTAAAGCTCTGTGACCTACTAAAAAAAATCCAAATGCTAATGCTTTATTTCTGGTGTGTGCACAGTTAGTTGCTAACATTTAACATGAAAGGGAGAGATTGTCGGTGAGGTGCTAACGGAGTACCACAAAGCACACAAGCCCCTGAGCCCAATAAAAGGCCCGCGATGGCCACAACACACTACCGTAGTGGCTAATGTTAGCACAAAGCACACACCCAGAGTAACTGTCATGCTAGGGTTAACGTATTCGGACCGAGGTACGTTCGTGACAGGTATTTTTTTGCATTGGCACTTAACAGTCTGTAGCTAGTCAGGCAGTGCATGCTCATGTGTTTTGGAGGAGTTGCTAAGGAGGAGGAGGAGGTGGGATTTCTTTTCCGGTCGGATGTTTTTAAAATTTAGCTTGCTTTTGCTGGTTTCTACAGTCTTGCCAACACCTAGCTTCAAGCTAAACGTGTCAGCTTGTTCCTTTAAGTAGCCAAAAAAGATTCATGCAATTTTGAACACTGACATATCATCACCCGTCAAGTTGATAGGGGCAACCTTTTTAGAAAACAGTTAGGAGGCAAAACTATCCCCTGGAGTCATGTTTATCCAATAGTCTCTCTCTTTCAGCTCTGTTTTTAGTCTCTAAAACTCCTAAGGAAACATATCTGCTAAATGCACCGCTGCAGCCAGGTTTCCATCTATATCACAGTAGGAGTTGGATAATTTAGATGAGCAGTAGGTGGTTGTAATTCAGGTTGTCGTATGAAGAGACTGCAATGAGATGATGTAATTAAGAGAGCCATTTAAACCTCCAAATGGTGGACAAAATGTACACAACATGACGGAAATATTGCACTGATGTCTGTTTCGTGCATTAATTTGAAGGAGGTCGCAGCCTCCTCAGCACTCCTCGTAGATCACATAGAGCGTCTGTTTACATTTAGCTGCAAAGTCGGCATTGTATTATGGGTTTTTAGAAGCTTTTTAGCGCATTTCCCCCACTAATATCAGTTCTACAAAAACAAACAGTCACAAGTCATTTCTCTCTGAATGATATGCTAATGTGTTCTGGTTTATTCTTTGACATCTTCATCAGATATACCCGATTAATGCCAGTGTTAAAATGTCATAGCTGCGCTTACTACATATTTTTGGAGCCTTAACACGGTGTGTCGGCACGTTTCTCAGAATCGCTTTTGTCTTTTTTTGCCTCAGTCTGCCAATGCACTTGGCACACATTCGAGAAGTGTGTTCAGTATGTCGAGGCTCTCAAATTGTATCAACTCAAGCAGAGCTGCCTTGAGCTGTGGTGCAATGTAATATTCTTACCTTTAGATTAGAGCTGCGTTTAAAAAAAATAAAATGAAATCTGCCAGAGACAACTCGCACTACTGAGTCCTACAAGATCCCTGTGGATCATTTCTAGCCCAACAATGAACCCTAGAAGAAAAATCGGGCTTCGGGAGGTAAACTGAGTCCAAGCGTTTCTGTGCTCCAAAAAAAAGTGAACGCTGAATGAAGGATGAAGGAAGGAATGTACCGGCGCCATAACCAAACCAAACATGGCCCTCTTTGCCACGTGTGGTGCATTTAAATGTTTCAATCCTTCGCTAAGTAGGACTCGTTTTGCATCCAACCCTCTCCTCATCACCAATATATCCTGAACCTGTCACATTAACCCGCATATAAAGTTGCATCCTCCTCCACATCTATTTCCTTACCCTGGCTTCCAGTGGAGCGGCAATCCAATGCTTACAACGTCACTTATGCTTTCAGCCATGCATTTGATCCCTGTGTAAATTGCTTTCCCCTCAGATAAGTTACCTCACTGACATGTAGATAGGGAGAACTGTAACTCCCAAGAGAGTGCCGCTGGAAACATTTTATTAGATCCGGTGGTGCTTTTCAGGCTAGAATTCATCCTGTTACTATCTCCCTCTCCATCCTTCTTCCTTTTCTCCTTTTTCTCTTTTTTTTTTACTGTTGTGGACAAACTGATTGGTGCTGACTCTCTCTCCACGTTTGACCCTTATTAATGATGCATTCACCTTTCCCTGCTGGACGGTCCATATTAACATACACACAAGTTATCTGTTGTTGAACCTCCTTAACACTGCACTCAATTCCCACTGTAACTCTTGAGCGCCGCTGACGTTCATAAATATGTTTCCCTTAAATCAGCTGCCGACCGTATGGAAATCCTGGAGAAATATGATGAAAGATCAGCCTCAAAAGGCACCGGCCGGCACTGGAGCCTGAATATTATCTTGCTATATGCCTTTAATTAATGATATTCTAGTCTAATTGAACAGTTACCTTTGAACACGTTCATCCCTCCCCTCTTATTTTGAAAGGATCTATGTGGGGATTTGGTGTAATAGCCGTTATTAGAAATAGGCTGTGCTTTTCTATACGCCGTTGCGCTGCATAAATCGGTCTCCAGACATAAAAGCACTTTGGTTTTCAGAGGTTTCTTCAATGTGCAGTATCAACAACCCACAGTCAAGCCCTGCCATTGTCCGCTGTCTAAGCCGAAGATACTGAAGGCTTCACCGCGAGATAGACAGAAATCAATACCTGCCAGTAGCAGAGAAAGGTGATGCAGGACCTTCGTTTTAAAAACCTGACACCTGAACATGCCGTGTCAGGTCATTCTTTTGTCTCCTGTCCTCTTGCTTTCAAAATGCCAGTGATTTAACAGAATAGACACGGCAAAGTTAAAGTCACAAGAAACATCTGACTTGTTTCAAAGCCAATCACTTGATCACAGCACCCAGGTTTTAAATTATTTGTTTTGTGTATGCTTACTGAGGCCTGGCTGGGTGATTACAATCAATTTGTTCTGAACTCTACCTCTGTTTTCGCGTAAAGTCAAAGTCTGTTGGATCCGGTGGTGGTGGGAGTATACTTGTTCAGAAATGTAGCTCAGCATCGCCTTCATCTATTCAACCCTTCTCTTTGAATAGAAATCATCCTGTTAATGCTCGTAACACACCAGCTGCAACGACCAGTTGGTATTGCGATAAGTCAATCGACAAAAATTAGGTTGTCAACAAGTTTTCATTTATTCATCGTTTAAAGTAATTTTGTAGGCAAAATGTGTCAAACATTTGCTGCTTCCAGCATCTTTAAGGCGCCATAGGTAAAAATCTGAGTTGAAAACATTAAAAAGTATTTTAAAAATATCAACACAATGTGAAGGACTAGCAGTTTTGATATTATGCGTTCTACATATGCAATATGTCTACATGCTCACAAGCTAGCCCCGGTCCTGGTCCTGCTTTGGTAGCAGTGCTTACACAAACACTCCCCCGCTGCTCTGAGCTCTCATTTCTTTACTGCTAGCTGCACAGCTAACTACGCTAATGAGCGAACTAACAGCCGCTACAGTCAGCAGCAGTTAGCTGTTAGTCTGGTACTATGCTGCCCCCTATTTGATATATATTGATATTGGATAAAAATATATATTGGTTGGATAAAAGAAGCAATTTGAAGACAAAACTATAAAAGATGAATCATTAAAATAACTGGCAGATCAATTGATAACGTAAATAATCATTAGTAAAATACAGCCCTAAACATTTTATCTTGCAAAAGCTTAACTTATAATTTTTTTCCTGGTTCAAAAATATAAGTTCCAAATGAAAAACAATACATTTGACTCGAATACATCCATTTGTATTTTGATCTTGATTTTATTTATTTTACCTCAAAAGAAAACATTGTGAAGGTATACTGACGTTGCTTAAAACAAGAATGATATGTTGTAGAAGTATATACGAACAGGGAAGCTAAAAACAGCGAGGTATAAAGTAGATTAGAATAGATGAATAGAGTAATACACTGATACAATTATAGGATCGTTAAAAGCAGTTGCAATCAAATAAAAGCAAGATCTGAGGTAAGGGCTTTGAATCGCCTCAGTGGCAGCAAAGGGTTTTTAAGCCTTTTGTAGATTATTCCATGTATAAGCTGCACAGTAAGAGAATGACATTTCGCCTAATTCAGTTCTGATTAATGAAAGGTGGAGCAAGCGATTTATTCCGTAAGTGAGTACCATGATTACATGAGTGTATGTCTGCACGAGTATAATGTGATATAAGTGTCTGTGTGTCTGTATTAAGGATTTATAGGCGCATACAAACAGATGCTGGCCCCGCCCTTACAGCCAATCACTCGATAAACATGTTTACACTGCAGAATGTGAGAGACCAGCTCCCCTTCCCTCACATATGTCGGCCTCTGATATGTTTCCAGCAAAAGCCTGGATTCAAAAAGTGATTATGATTGTCCTGAGACATCAGAACAATTAGTCGACATTGTGAACACGCGTGTGTCCCGCCTTGCTGGAGCTGTCGCTTTCCTCTTTTTTTTTTTCTTTTACCTTAAAGCAAATGTATCACAAGCTGTACAATTAAAGAACAATTATCTTTTCACAGTACATTCTCCTGGAAATTGAAAATGTTTCACCCACAAAGAGATGGTAATTGTTTTTTCGCCTCCCTAAAGTGGGAGCTTTGACATTAGTGCAGGGCTTACATGTTAACTGTGGACTTATTGTCATGGCAACAGGCATCTAACTTTTTTCTCCTATATTCGGTAGTTCATTTCCTTTGTCTCTGTGAGCCTGATGAGACTGATATGAGAATAATCTTGTTTTGCTGCAGCCGGTGTACAAGCAACGCAGCCTGCCATCTAGATATCTTTAATCTCAAATTAATTGAGTGTGCTGTAGCATTCGTACTGCTTTGGAGGCAAAACATCGGTGTAAGGGATATTTATTGTATATTGACGCCGCTGCGATTTTTGCTAATATATCAGGAACAGGGATCAGCTGAGATTAGTGAACCCCTTCAAATCTGTTCCTGTAATTGCCTTCAAGATCCGGCATTAAGGCCAGCTCTACTAGAATCGAGAAATGCAGCTCGAAATAATTAGGCCAGTTCCTTCTGTGTGACTCAAAATCTCTCCACTTCCTGTCATTTCCTCTCCCCACACCCTCTCTTCCCCCCGCCTCCCCCAGGTGACGATCTTGGTGGACGGCATCCTCACCACCACCGGCTACACTCAGGAGGACTACACCATGCTGGGCTCCGATGATCTCTTCTACATCGGGGGCAGCCTAAACACGGCCGACCTGCCGGGCTCCCCAGTGAGCAACAACTTCATGGGCTGTCTGAAAGACGTGAGTGCAGCTTGACCTCGGGTGCCAGCAGAGGACTGGAAATACTATCCTCCCCTCCTCAGATAGCGTTCCCCCCTTTCCTATAAGCAGAGCATGTTCTGCGTATAGGAAACCACCGCTTACATTTGTATTGATTTCTCCTGCTGTAGGGTATTTGAAGGAGAAAAAATTTCAGCTGCGCCGCTCTGTGCAGAGCATGTGCATTTGTAGATTCCTGCGGGACTCCCCTTCAGAACGCAGAACTATAATAACCAGGAGAAACAGATGCATCGGCCCGTGTTCGTTCCTGAAACACAGCCCGAACTCAGCCCTCGTCGCTATATCCACTTTCCTATAGCTTTTTAACTCCGGCCTGTACCCGTCACATTAATTATGTTGAACAAGATCATGTCCTTAGCATAAGAAATGAGTATAGACAAAGCAGCGAATTATGGGTTAATGCCCGATTTTAAGCGTGGTCTTACAAATTTTTAATGAAGCGAGCAATCTCATAAAAAGCAAATGAAGTGCCACGTGCATTCAAAGTGAAAGAGAAAATGCTCTCTCTAACCACGGAGGCATTAGGAGGAGACATGACTCAAACAGACAGTAGTTTAAATTAAAATAGTAGCAGAAGCGTCAGAGTGTATACATATTTTCTCGGGGTCAGTACCCGACGCAGGCTGAGATTTCCTCTGTCAGAGACGCTTACGTCAAGGGATATAAGACCATTTCATTCCGTAAATGCTTATAAACTGTTATTAGGCCCTGCTCTTCATCCCCTATTAAATCCAGCTGTATGGGATTCAGCTGGGAGTACAATGCACCAAGGACAGAACAGACACGTCACTTAGATGCGGGATACACAAACTGCACCAGGCAAATAAAGAGGAAACGACCTGGCGACGCTAACAGCGGCCTCCTTATGTGTCACAGTGAGGGGTTCGCAGATTGTAAAGGACTCGCGCTATCTTGTTAAAAGTCGGTTCATTACCTCGTCGGATATTGTCGGCAGACCACAAGCACGGCCTCAGTGCGCTTCCATGAAGGCTTCCCTGAAAAGATTTTTTCTTTTTTTCCTGTTACAAATGTTACTTAATGGAACCCAATCGAAAAAAGGCATTTCGCTTTTCAAGTCCCGACCACAAAGCGGGATTTATGTCAAGGAGCGGAAATGTTCCGACAGCTGTACTTTTGTGTCCACAAGTTTAGTCCTGTGACACATAAATAGAGGCGGCGCAGACGCTCTCAAATTCTTCACATCTAGGATTAACAGCGACGTTGTCTCTAAGGATGGTTTTGCTGGTCAGGTCTGGATGAATTGCTGCGGAATTTTCACAGACATTCTCGGTTTTTCCAAATGAAGAATACCGCGGTTAATCTGATATCGCCCTGTTGTGTTGTTTTCCCGCCACATCGTAATCAGTGTTGCTCCATAGCCATCATTGCAACTCACCCAGAGTCCACATTAGAGGCGAGACACGGGGGGGCGAACACAGAGGAGACCAGGGTTTGTGTCGCGCGTGGAACCTGATGTATTGTTAACTTGATTATAATTATGTGTTAGAAAGGCTCACCTCACCCTTGCGCTTACTTTTCCAATCTATTTCTGAAGTCGCGAGTCTATGACGTCACAAAAAATGTGATTGGTCGGTTGCAAAGTGGTCCTGGAGCGATCATTAATTATGATGCTGTCAGAACAACACCACTACGGCGATATTGGATACGAATCACACAGAGCTTTAATCCCCAGACGTTTTCCTCTCGTGGTTTTTGATGGACCGTCATGAAATTTGCTACACGTCTTCATCTTTATTGATCAGCATCAAGGGGAAACTCTTAAGTAGAAAAAGCGTGATATGCGGACCGGCCGTTTGCGCGCTAATAGGCTAAAATGTAGTGAACCTAAATACCACACACACCACAAACACTACGTCCTTAGTCATGTCTACAAAAAAATATTTTGTAACACATGCAGCTTTGTCAGGGGGTGTATTTTCAGCAGAACGGATGCTCCAGAAGTACTATGGGAATATTACAGAAATAGAACAGGCAGCGGTGTGTCTATAATTCTCACCTTGTCACTTTGATCATGAAGGTGACATTACCCTATAGACTACAGTAAAGTATTAATAGCTTAATATTTGAAGGAGGGGTGGCAGGTTAACAAGGGGACTGCATTTTGGTCATTTTGGTAACAACATGGCTGACATCCCCCCCCCTCATCCTCCCCTAAGTTGGCAACTGTCTACAGGACATTTTGTCCAGTAAACACTGCGGCACAGACACATTTAAACTGAATGTGTTTGTCTCCGTCGTGCTAGGATTCATTAATAAACTCCATAATATTAGCATTTTAAAGCGTTCAAGCGATAACTGAATGGGTTTTTAAAAAAAACTGAGTGTCTACATAACTACTCTGCAGCGCGAGTGCACTAAAATGAAAATGAGATGTTATTTATGGACAGGTTATTGTCCCGGCATCGCTGCCAATGCAGCAGCCTCCGCTCTGTAGGCGTGTGGCTGGTGGTGGTGTTTGGACCTACTACCGCTGCGCACAGCCGCATAGTTAGATGTACCGTAGGCATGCAGGGGGGGGGGAGAGGGTACGACAGGATAAAGAGTCATAAAGACGGGGCGACAAAAAGAAAACCCGAAAGGGTTCCCGATAATGAGGGCGAGCGGCAGGCAGAGGCAGGGGCTGATCAAATGAGATCAACTCTGCCGGGGAATCCAGGAGCCGGGGTTCAGAGACAGGTCACGCCGAGCCGGAGCTGTAAGTTTGATGATGAAGGAGAAAGAAAAAAAAAAATAAAGCTCTGTGGTAAATGGAAAGAATCCCCACATAAATATTCATCTCATCATGTTGGAGAGGGAAAACGAGCCGTGCCCCAAATATTTATTGTACACACGGTGGATCCATTTGGTGGGATACCTGTCTTATTGAATGAAGAGAGTTTGGGCCGTGACTAATCCCCCCCCTGGATGTTACATGATAATAGATGAGCGCTGCTGGGTGAGAGGCCATCAGGTTCATCAGGTACAGGAAAAAATAATGGCCGCTCTCAGACGGATGTCTCGGCTACAACAACTCGCGGGAGAGATGAATCCCTCTTTGAAGTCACCAGCCCGAGTGGTCTGCAGCACGTGTGCCCACAGGATATCCCACACTGCATCATTAGGTTCTTCTGCTTTAATGTTTTCAAGGATCGGGGCCCAATTTGCTTATGAAGAATGTGCTCACACAGCTGTTAGCAGCAGAGAAGGGCTTCATTGTCAGACAGCCGTTATTCCTCACCGCCTGAGCAGAGGAGACACGAGGGCTTTGTCAGTCGACGCTGGAAGGGCTTTATTCTCGTGTTTTGGGATGCTCGGTAATCCTTGTCACATACAACAGACGTCTGAATTGGTGAAATAGGATTCCGCTTCCTGTATTGTCCTTTGGCTTATATAATCGTCCTGCAGAGGTCACAGTGTGCCTCTTTGTAGCCCTCGATGCATTTTTTATTTATTTTTTTGGTTAGATGTGAAGCGCATGGTTGTGAACAGCGTCCGCATGTAGCTGCTAACACGCCGTTCTTACTTGATTGAGCACCTTACCGCTTGGAAATTGAGAGTTTTCTCGATGGTCACTTTGACCATCTGATTTCCCTGCTTAATTAGTCACACCGAGGCGGTGTGAAGTGTGTTATTGGCTCAAATTGCCTCTCGGCCGGTCTGTGCAGCGTGGTGTGTCACCGCGGGGCAGTGGCTGCTTTCAGAGCAGTGTGGCAGATAACAGTCGGCTCCGGGTGACTTACAACTGATACAAAATGAGACAAGGGTTGCTGCGTCCCGCTGTGCATATTGATGAACCCAAAATGAAGGCACTAGAATGATACAGTAACGGCACAAAGAAGAGCACCACACAGAGGAATGCTATTGGTTTGAACAGGCGTGTGTTGTGTATTTTATATTTAGCATGAACAAATATCTGTTGGTGGGATTTTGTTTGATTGATGGAAAATAATCAATCAATAGCCAGACATCCCTCAAAAGACAAAAGGAGGTCTGTTGGACCATCGTTTAGCTGCCTCTGCATCGTGAGCTCAGCAACGAACAGGAACACTCAGGTTTCTGCCCTCTTACATTTACCAAATGTGCCTCTTTAAATAATAAATTGCGTGTTGTGCTTGTAAAGGATCGAGGCCACCTCTCTCCCACCCACCAGCTCCGCTTGGACTTGATCTCTTTTCAGTTTACTCAGTATAAACACACATAATTGTTTGTCATCGTGTAGGTGCGATTGTCTGCGATTCCCCCGCCCCGGATTTAAGATTATTCCACTGTCAGACCCATTGTGCGTTCCTGAGTGAGTCAGCTAAATGTCTATAATTTGAATGTTTGCATTTGCATCTAAATCCAAATGCGTTTTCACGAGCCGATCAGACCGGGCCGCCTCCTTCTTTTTCCCGTGACAATTTCGCAGTTAATGAAGAAATTGTGAAACCTGAAAACATCCTGATTAAAAAAAATAACCTGGCAGATTCTCGCCGCGGTGAGGGAGAATCGGCGGTCGAGAGAATAAATGAAAAACAGTCGGAACACAATGTGTTCATTTTCTACATGCTTCCTCTATCTGTCCATGGGGGCACAGTGTGTGTCAGGACCACAGGGAGATAAAAAAAAAAAAAAAAGCATTCTCTTTTATTAATGCATCAAGTGCTTCTATATCCATGTTATTAAAGGTGCCAGTTTATGTGACACAACTCTGGCGGGTTCATGGATCAATGTGTTGTCTGCTGCAGTTTGATATCGATTCTGGTATTTACTGATGAGTAATATTCAACCTTAGCAATGAATTTATTGCTCTCCCGGGCTTTTCCCCTCACCACAACGTCTCTGTCCTTCATCAGGTGGTCTACAAGAATAATGAGTTTAGGCTGGAACTGTCACAGCTGGCGGAACAGCGAGACCCTAGGATCAGTATCCATGGTGACCTGATATTCAGCTGCGAGAATGTGGAAGCCCTGGAGCCGGTCACCTTCGACACGCCGTCTGCCTACTTGACACTGCCCAGGTGGAACACAAAGAAGACGGGCGCCATATCTTTTGACTTCCGCACCACGGAGCCCAGCGGCCTGCTGCTGTTCAGCCACGGCAGCCTGCAGGGAACGCAGCCCGACAGGAAGCCCAGGGCCGACTTCTTCGCCATCGAGCTACTGGACGGAATTCTCTACCTGGTCATGGACATGGGCTCAGGCAGCATCAAGATGAAAGCCAGCGGCAAGAGGCTGGATGACGGCGAGTGGTGCCACGTGGACTTCCAGAGGAGAGGGCGCAACGGTGAGAGCATTATGTTTATTCGTGACGGCAAGGGGAAGCCTCCCGTCTGCTTCCGTTTGTTGTGTTCCTCCCGTTGTAGCTGTGGAGGAGAAAAAAAAAGGGTCCTAAGCTGTGAAATCACCCTGTGCCAGCGCCGATACAGTCATATTAGCACCGCTGCGTATTCACCGCAGAGAAACAGGCATGCATATTCGGGTTTGATTACGAGGATATTTTTAGTCGTTATAATCTATGTATGACATTTTGAAATCTGTGTTCACCTATCGCACAAGTGGCCAATTATACAGCCAGCCACCTCAAATTGGACCTTATTAGTACAATCCAAATGTCTGCCAGAAAAAAAAAAAATACTCACAGTTCCTTCCCTAGTTCTTACTTTACCTTTCTATAAATACATTTCCTTCCTACTCGAGCAGGGTAAGATTAGTCATTTTAATCAGTCACTTTTGCAGAGCGAGTTTTGGTTTCCGAGCTTCTGCTCACAAAAAATCAACTCCCGAGGACTGGCAGTACGGTGTCCTAATCCTCACTTTTTTAAGACAAGCCTAGACGAGTGCCCACCACTTCCTCAATCTCACAGTTTGTTCTCGCTTCTCACTTAGCACAGCCCACACGCACCTGTCTTCATTTTCTCCAACAAAAAAACATTGTATAAGTACAAGTTGACTCACTTGCCTGCCCCACAGGCTTTATCTCCGTGAACAGCCAGAGCGTCCCCTTCTCCGCTAATGAAGGCAGCGAGATCCTCGACCTCGACGGGGACATGTACCTCGGAGGTTTGCCGGAGGACCGCCAAGCCCTCATGCTCCCCCCCGAGGTGTGGACCGCGTCCCTCAGCCTCGGCTACGTGGGCTGCGTGAGGGACCTCTTCATCGATGGGCAGAGCCGTAACCTGTGGAGGCTGGCGGAGGTTCAGGGCGCCACAGGTGTCAGCAGCCTCTGCACCAGGGAGACTCATGTCAGGTGTGCCAGAGACACATGCGCCAACGGTGGGCACTGCAGGGAAGGCTGGAACAGGCACATTTGCGACTGCAACGGCACCGGCTACCTCGGGCCCAGCTGTGAGAAGGGTAAGTTTGACAGAAAGGGATGGGCAGAATATTTTTAAAGTGTTGCTGCGAAGCTTTTAACACACTTTGGCCAGTATTTTATTTATTATCCTCGATGTGTAGCTGCTGGAAAGTGGACAGCACGGATGGAAAAAATCTAGATACAATGAAAATTCATGATCAGGACACTCTGCTCTGTCCAGCCTCCTATACGATGTAGTTTGATTTGTGTTTTGTAGTATGACTACGCACATATCTACATGTATAATGAGAGCCCGTGCAGTCAACTCAAGGTAACCCTCTGTATTCACAAAGCAGCCCAGGTGCCAATGAAAGGACAAAACGAAAAAAATCTGGTCTTTTTTGTCACTGAAGCCGCTCAAAAGTGATTCATCAATGAATGTTCAGTAGGAAGACGTTGCCAGTGCCTCATTACAAATGCAGTGCTGCAGAGTGAAACGGCCTGAATCACTCTGCATTCACCATGCAGATGGTTCTGCTCACAGAGAGGCCAAATTACGCAGACCCATTGGCAGTTAATAGTATGTGGATATATGGAAATCCCCCCTTGTATTGCGCTATGATGGGTATAAATCCCTCTGAAAATTTGATTGCAGCTGTAATCTAGCCCCTGTCTTCACACGCTCCAGGCCTTTTCTGCCATCTGGTGCGACAGATGAAAACTGCAATCTAAAATTATATCATGCGGCACACGAGATATGCCCCAGTGGAGTTCAGGTTTCATTCCTTAAACACCACTTTGTGTTTTTTTTTTTAATTTTTTAGCATTCCGATTCCCCCTGGGGTTCAGCGTCTGCTAACGCTTTTCTCTCCCCCGAAATCCTCCAGAGGCCACCATGGTGAGCTATGATGGCAGCATGTATCTGAAGGTGGTGCTGCCAAGGACGATACACACGGAGGCCGAGGACGTGTCCCTCCGCTTCATGTCCCAGAGGGCCTTTGGGCTGCTGATGGCCACCACCTCTCAGCAGTCAGCGGACACCCTGCGTCTGGAGCTGGACGGCGGCAGAGTGAAGCTCACTGTGAACCTGGGTAATGCTGCTGCTGCGGCAAATGCGAGCAGATAATACCCGTTGACCTTTTAGGACGTGTCACCTAGCTAGAGTTCCCCGTGGTATTAGATTTGTCTCGGACTCTCCCATTACACATCCTCACACACAATCACCTCAGTTGCTTAAAAAGAAAGATAAAGCACGGCCTTGATCCTTTTCGCAATCAGTCATTTAAATTATGAATGATCCTCTTTAAATCTAAGTGACAACATAATGAAATACAGACTTCATATTTTGGATGTAATGTAGAATAAATTATATCCTTTAAACAGTTATCATATGAACTAATGGTTTCGTTCCGGCACGGTCTTTAAAAAAACATAATTTGGAGTCTGAAAGCAGTTAATCTACGGATGGAATTTAAAGGAATAGTTTGACCTTTCTGGGCAAATTTGCTTATTCACTCTTCGATGGTGAGTTAGAGGAGAAATCCGATACAGCTCTCACATCTGTCCATGATCAATAAGGCTACAGCCGGTGGAGGGGCGACGTCAAATGATAACGAGGTACACCCCCCACGACCTCTTACTTGAGCTATTTTTCTGGTATTTTAGAACAGAAGTGTGAACAGTTTAGACTTCCATGGGGGGTTATGTTTGTGACTACTTCTTGGCTTCATACAATAACTTCCTGGAGTCTTGGCTGGTTTCCTGGCAACCGTGCAGAGCCAAGAACTAGTCTGATACACATTCCCCAGTGGCGACTTGTATTTACACTAACATTGCTGATAGCTGGCCGTAGAGAGAGACTGACTGTACACAGAGATGCGACAGCATTATTCATCCACTCATCTAATTCGCCACCAACAAGCGTATTCCCCAAAATGTTTGCTTCAAGTCATCCAGGGTTTACAGCAGACTAGAGCAACACTTGCCACTATTTATTTATTTTTTCAGTAAATTTCTATTGAGTGCCAATGATGGAAGTTGGAATCCACCATAAACTACAAAAACGCTGCTCAATTTTTGTCAGAACCCCTAACCTCCACTCCACCTCAGCCTTAGGCAACTAACAACCGCACGAGGGGAAAGAAATAGAGGGAGAAAGAAGGCACACAGTGAGGGAAAAATACAGAGCTGAACAACCAAAGAAAATGTGTATTTTATTAATAAAAAAAAATATATATATGTTCAAAAACAATTTTAAAAGCAATAAAAGACAATCAGATAATACAGTTCAACTGACTCAGTAATTTGAATTACAACTATTTTCATGATTGAGTAGTCGCTAAAGTAATTTCTCCGCCCCTCAAAAATGGAGATTTATGGCTTTTCTCTGAAATCATTTTAACTCTTAAAGGTTTTGGGAATTTGGACTGACAAAACAAGACAAGACAAGAAAGATTTAGATAGTAGCCTATGTGCCTTAACCATTAGACCACCAGGATTTTTAGCACAGTTATTTTCCAATTTTATTTTGAAATTTGTACCTGCATTAAAAGGCCCACAGCATAGAGGTAGGCGGGTAACATGGGGAGAGAAAGAGAGGGGCATGACATGCAGTGAAGGTCTCCAACCGTAATCCAACTGTAGCCATGGTTATAAGGTATGCACCTCTACTATTTGTTAACTGTCACGCACCAAATGTGTATTTTTACACATCGGTTAGAGAATAATCACCTTTTATTTCCGGAATAAAACAGGAACAACAAGAACAAAACAAGAAGCTATAGTAGAAACTAAATAATAAAAAAAGACAGGATGAATACTTTTTAAGCAACTGCAGGTGTGTGTATTCTGCCCTCTCTCTCTCTCTCTCTCTCTCTCTCTCTCTCTCTCTCTCTCTCTCTCTCTCTCTCTCTCTCTCTCTCTCCCTCTCTCTGTCTCTCTCTCTGTCTCTCTCTCTCAGTTCATCCAGTGGTCAGGTCCCATCTGACCGTCTCGGCTCTTTCAGCCCTTCAATGGCTTGTCTGCAGTTCAAGGAGAAGGCAGTCAGGGACCAGATCCATCATTACTCTGAGATATTACCACTTAGACCACTCACGCCGTAGATGTGACCGCTGTAGTTCCCTCCCACCACATTTACTGGCCTGTCCAGTTTAGAGTCGCTTCAGTGAACAGTGGGTGCCAGTGATGGACTCACTCTCTCACACACACACACACACACACACACACACAC